>JAJGOT010000101.1:1290000-1295000 GCA_022457155.1 Cladopsammia gracilis | reverse complement strand
CACTGCTGAGTGGCAGAACTTGCGGATTTCAACTTTGAGATCAAGTGCAGGCCTGGTAAACTGAACAAAGATGCTGACACTTTGTCAAGAATCCCTTTGGACATCAACCACTACATTCCAACCTGTACACAGGAGACATCACAGGATGTGATGAGTGCAACTTTGTCTGGCATAATGGCACTTCTGGAAGGCGACACAGTTTGGTTAACGGCGGTCAGTGACAGAACGGAGGCAATAAACTTTGACTTTGATAATCTTAATTCCAGGAAGTACGACAAGATCGAGCCTCGTGTCATTTTGGCAGCTCAGAAACGAGACCCAAGTATCGGCAGAGTGCTAGCATACAAATTGGATGGGGGAAAATCGGCAACCTGTGACATTTGTAGAGAGCTTCCGTACACAAGAAAGTTGCTGCGTGAATGGCCAAAGTTGGAAATTGGAAAAGATGGGCTACTGAGAAGAAAGTGTGGGGAGTATTTACAGTTGATGTTGCCGAAGCAATGGAAACCGTGACATTACACACTTTGTGACTCGGGTGTGCAGTTGTTTGAAGCAAAGGCGACCAAATATCTCCACTCGTTCTCCTCTCCAACCTATTGTCATAAATGCACCGTTTGAGTTAATATCCATAGACTATCTGCACTGTCTGCACTAGCTGCACTATCTGAGGCTCCTGGCGGTCACGAATACATTTTGGTCATCGTTGATCACTTCACACGATTCGCGCAAGCGTACCCCACAAGAAACAAGTCAGCCCGTACGGCAGCCGACAAGCTGTACAACGATTTTACGCTCCGTTTTGGTTTTCCGGCGCGTATTCTGCATGACCAGGGAAGGGAGTTCGAGAACAAGTTGAAAGAAGAGTAAGTGGCATGAGCTTGTGCCCAAGGTTGTTCATGCATACAATTGTACCATTTTACCTCCTCTTTGGACGCTCACCACATTTGCCAATTGATATTATCCTGGGTACATCACCGGAGTCAATGACAGGAGACCACATCACCTATGTCAAAAGATGGACGTCTGCTATGACGGAGGCGTACTCACTAGCTGCAGAGAAATCCCGCATGTCATCCTCAAAGGGAAACAGTTTCAAGATCGCGAGGCATACTATACAAACCTGGAACCTGGGGACAGAGTCCTCGTCCGAAACCTGTCAGAGCGTGTGGACCTGGTAAATTGCGGGCTTACTCGGAAGATCAGATTCACGTTGTGGTAGAACGAAGAGGAGACAATCCTGTCTATAAAGTGAAAGCCGAAGGGGGGAACAAAAAGAATCGCTTTCTCCACAGAAACCTGCTACTTCCATATGACTTTCTACCGGTAACTCCAGAGCAAAAACATCGAATGATTAACAAGACTCGGCGTGGATCTAGGATCACGAGGCAAACGCGCGATGCATTACAGACAAGTGCTGATAGTGACACGGATGATACTGAACATCTAACCTATTCACCAATAGAACTTGACGAATTGTCTTGTCCGGTGGAAAGAGTCAACCCTGAAACCAGCACTGCTTTTGGTCGACATGTACCAACAGACATTGATGTCCAGACCCCGGACAGGGGGACCAACAAATGTGAATCACTCTCACCCTGCTGAGAACCAAGACACGTCACATGTGTCAGCGCCAGAGGATCTGGGTCCTGAGCAAGAGCCAGAACTTGTACCAGAATCGGAATCAGAATCGGAACAACCGATTCGGTTGGGAACGAAGTCGTCCCCAAAAGAAGTCGAAGTCGTCCCCAGCGTGTCCGTCATCCACCAAGGATGTTTACATATGATACACTGGGAGAGCCAACTATCTGTGGTGACCAGGTCGGTTCAAACCTTGTCCCCGGATGGTGTTGTCAACCATTCCAATCACTCTGGATACAACCTGTGTTTCAGTACCCTGCACAACCATGTCATGGTCCGTTGGCATACCCACCCTATATACAGATGATACATGGATTGTGTAATTTGCATGCACATATTGATTCCCCAAGACTTTCAATGACGTTGTTGTTGAACTGATTATTTAATTACCTGCCTTTTGTGCTGTTGTGCCTTTCAACAGACAAATGAATGATATTATTATCATGGAGCTATGACTGTGCCTCTCCATTTATTGAATCAAGTGAGAACGAAGATAGGTTTTGATTATGTATTAGCATAAGTTTGAGGTATAAAATTGCTGTCTTGGGCCTGATCAACCCATAATGCAAGCGACATACAGGAGTAATGCATGAGAATACGATGGCACGTTTTAGTTGGGAGGCGAGAACTCCATTGAACATCGTACCAAATGTCTCGGAGGACATTTTTAAAGTCGGGGAGTGTGAGATGACGTAATTGCAATATAGAGAACTCGTGACCAGTGTCACGTGACTTGTAAGATCTTCGACTGCTTGCGAGATGTAAAGGTTTTTCAAGTGCGGGAATGTTTAAAAACACTGTGAACGGTTTGGACTTTGGGTCCACTACTTCCAGCACATTAAAGCGTTGTTTAAAAATTAGTCGTTTGTGCCTGGCAACAAAAGCTGTGTGTTTTCTAAAAAATGATGATATTTGTGTCATAAATGGTCCTGTTTTAAAATCTACAGTCTGCAAAGCTGCACACACGGACTTATGCTTTTGTTTACAGCATGCAGGCATGCTGACTGTGCTTTGTAGAAGTTTTCAAGTCATTTGGTTGAAATCCCTAGTTTTTAGCTTTGAAAATACATGATTTTTCAAATTTGGTTTAAAAAAGCGGAAATGTCATTTTGCTTTTTGATTCTAACTTTACAATGCCACTTGCTATGGACTTCTTCTTTTTTTTTCCATTAACTAGACATGAAAATTCAACTGAATCGCTGCATAAATCGCCGCAAATTTTTTTCCAAGCTGCATGCTTTCGGAAATGGCAAATGTCCTTTGACCAAGCATGAGCAAGAGAAGCTTTCTTGTCCGTTGCTCCTGTTCTGGATGAAAATACTTCTATTACAACTTCAATTAATTCATCGACAAATTCGTCGGTTAACTCGGAAAGTACGCTTTCGTTTGCCAGCAAGGCGTTTTTTAGCGCTTCTCTGCTCTGATAAAACGCCAGATAAACTGAAGATTCCATCTTGTGTTTTATCTTCTGATCGAGTTCTTTTCTCTTGTCATCCAGCATGCCACACAAGTCTGCTATTTCGTCTTCTGAAATGCTTTTGTTTGTTCTCGATACTCGCGTCTTGTTGCCTTGTTTTTTGGACTCGCCGGTATCATTTGATGTGGAGGCCCTTGGCTTTTGCTTCGCAGGAATTTTCCCTTTCCTCGTTTTGGTCTGTTCTACCGTGCTATCTGCAGAGGATACTTCGCTATTGCTCCCTTCACTTTCTATTCAGTTTCACTGCTGCTTTCACGCTCGATCTCCACTTCGTCTTCTTCGCCAGAACTTTCAGATGCAGAAATCAAAGACTCGTCACAATTTTGAAAGGCGATTCTCCTTCTTTCGACGTCTCCATGACATCACTGGAGCAGAAACTTCCTTAAACTCGAGTTCATCCACGAAACGTTTCCTTACGCGACTATCCACATCGTCCGCCATTTTTTTTTCGTGAAAGACACCTTTGCTCTTGCGTGGGGCGCGTGGGTCATCCACGCGGAAAATATTCTCGTTATGTGATTGGCTATTGCCCAACCCTCTTGGCATTTCTGAACGTTGGCGGTGATCTAAAAATAACTTGAGACATTTTCATTGGAATAGGGTATGTATGGGGGATTCGCTCTCTTCCCGTTATGTTCTCTTGTTTTGAATTGAAGTTTGGCAAGATATATTTTCTGGTGAAATCGATATTACCATGACAACGATAAACAAGAAACTTCGAGATCAGTAAAAGTGAAATTTAGCGTGTTTAAGATTTCGCATTGCAAATCCCACATATAAATCTTAAAATATGGTACGTGGCATATATATTTTGCAAGAATTAAAAAAATTCTGTGTTTGATTTCAAATAAATCGCAAAAACATTCAAATCTTACTATTTGTGTACTGGTCATAAATTTATCGAGAGATTAACACTGGCTTTATGAAATTACTTAATGATAGTGTCAAAAAGTAGCTTGATGTTATGCTTGTAAACCTTCAAAGTTTTGTTTACTTTCTCTTTTGCGATCTTGAGAACTACCATTTTTCCTAACATCGCTTCAGTTATTAGTGGATCTGACTTGGAGGAGACCGCTTAAATGCCAATTAAAAATGTAGGTATGGCCTCCAGATAACGGTATCGAAACACCTTAATTTTCAACAATGAAACGTGGATTGTTCGTGCCCCTGCGTGTCTAATTATAAGATAAGGCTTATAAACTTCACCATATTGTATTTCCATGATGTCCGAGAAAAGTGTCAAATTGATTAAAGGAGAAAGAATGTTTGAAATTCATTTGAACGGTAGATTAAACAGAAAATTCGATATTCGGCAAACATGACTGTCGAAAAATAATTGCCGTAAGAGTAAGTTACAAGTCATAATAAAGAAGTCAGTCATATAAAATTATTCATAAAAATATATCGAAAAAAGTCATTTAGTGTGATGGGCACTGGTAAATGCCTTTATCAAAGTTCTACGATTTTATTGTAAGCGCGGATAATTTCCTTTTTCCAACACCTCCTATTTCTTACCTTCTGGGCAGAGTTCATAATTACCCCTTTGTTGACGCCATGCACTAATCTGTACCTGTTTATTTTATGTAACTTACTGTCGCAGAGGTGACATGTCCAGTGCTGCCCTCAGTTCCCATCGGTACATACTACCCAGCAGGTTGCGATGACGGTACGTCGGGAGTCGATGACATCTGCATTCTGAATTGCCCATCTGGATATCACATTAGCTATCTGTCAACAAATGTTCTTACTGATACAAGAATATGTCTTGAAAATGGAACTTGGGAATACAGAGAAATCACGCCAACATGCAAAGGTATAGCTGAACTAAAGAAATCTTCGCATGCCTAATCCGAATTATAAGTAGAACAAGTTTCCCTTTTTGTTG
>JAJGOT010000101.1:1270000-1285000 GCA_022457155.1 Cladopsammia gracilis | reverse complement strand
CTATATATATATATTGTATATATTTTACACCAATATGTAACTAAAAGAAGAAAGTCTTTGACAACTGAGGTAAATTAAGGCATGGATCTCCAGCTATTTCACTCAAAAGAGTGAGGAGGTGGTCTATCTTCTGAGGCTTTGGCCATGAGAACTCAAATATTTGATAGACTAGGGTGTTACTAAAACGAGTAACGCAGTAACGAGTAACGAGTAACGGAGTAACGGGAAAAAGAGTAACGGCAAAAATATTCGAGGGGTAAATAAAATAAAACGAGTAACGGGAAAAAAAATAAAAGGTATAAAATAATAAGAATAAAATAATAACTAGAAATACGTGTCTCGCAGAACCTCGCGAAGCTCGGGGGAGGATGCACTTCAAAATTTTAGCGATGTGGGAGAGATGGAATTTCTGATTTGACTGGAGAGGTTGGGTTGCATGCCGGCAATGGCCCCGAAATTTAAAGTTGAGACATTCTCGTTCCCAGTCGCTTCGATTTAACTTGTATTTAGTGCCCTGTCTTCCTAAATTATAATAAATGGGAACTGGTACTGGTCAGTTTTGGGTTTTGAGCTGTGGGTCACTGTAACTGCTATCGGACTGGGTATCAAAAGATCCTACGGCCCTTGTTCCCCACCCCCTCATTAATTTTTGTCAGAAAGAAAATTGGTCTGAAAGTGGATGTATAGTATTGTTGTGGACATGGGTCCAGGACAATATGCAGTGGTGTTCTGTTTATTTCGATTTAGTTTATTTATGCTGTCTTGATTAAATTTTCTTTTTGAAGCTTGTTAGTGCTATCTCCCAAAATTAACCTGTTCCTTTACATAATGCTGTTCAGTAGCTGTTGTTCTATATACTAAGCAAAGTATAGAGACCAGGATGGAGAATTCGTAGGTAAGCCTATCCCACGATGCAACGCGAATGAAAGATATACACAAAATTTGTCTCATCACGTGACCTCGCATTTGCCAGTGACCGCCGACGCGAGCAGTGACTGTTAAGACACCCTTTTCAAGGCCTGTTGTCTGTCGGTCTCCTTTTGTCAGGATTTGTAATGTCAAGAAAACTTCTCTTGTAACGAACAGATACATGCTTTCGAAGATTTGTTCGAAGGATGACACCACAAACGAAGATTTGAAAAAATTGTGCTAATAAAATTTGCGCGCGCTTGTACGCGTAAGCATCCAACTGCTTGTCCACGCATATGACGACACTCTTGCACTGTGTTTTGTTCTCTAAAAAACTGAAAACCCTTGGGAAAAAAGTTCTTCTCGTAATAGCTACTTGTTTTATCCACGGTTTTAGCTAGACACAGTAGTTCTGATGTCAACGACAGGAAAAACGTAACTGACGCGTACAGCTAGTTTGAACGCGCGATATAGCGCGCGCAAGTTTTCCGCTTGTTTTGTACTGATTTGAGCTTTCAGCACTGCTTCATTTACCAAGATTTTTTCCACTATCCTTTGTTCAAGACGGCTTTTGGAAATACAATATAACCCTTTTTTATACTCATTTACTTGAACTTGCTTCGGTCTGAATTCGTTTTATTCCTCCAAAAATTTACATATTCAACTCTGCAAGCGAGCGCGAATTCCCTAAATCAGCTCGCCTCAATTCAAAGCATTGAAAAGTGCCCACACTTTGATGGTTTTATTCAGCTTGAAAAACATAGAGGGATCTGGTATTTTAAGTTGTTATGATATTAAGGAATACGTTATTTATGTTAAAATGCTAGTGACGCTTCGATTAAGAAGGAGGTACAACTGTACTTTCGTGGTATTTTCGGGGATGATCACCATTTTCCTGCGAGCGGAAAATGATATTTTCTAAGGACGAGAAACGAGGATTAAACTTAGAAATATAAATAAAATTCTTACATTGTGGTTCTTTTCTGTTACGAACGAACCATTTTCCTGATCCCCAAGTCTCCAATAATTAAAACCATAAAATAAGACAACCGACAAAATCACCGAAATATGAGATTTTACAAAAAGTTTGTTTATTTTCTTCAAATGTCGCGGGTAACTCGTTGCGTTGCATCATGGGATAGGCTTCCAACCCCCCCTGAATGGAGGCATTTGGTCAGGCTGTTCGAAGTCTTTGTAATCGATGCTGTCGTTGTTTCTTGGTTGCTCGATCGCGTTGAATTTCAAGTCGCCGTTCTCGCTCCAGCGGAGTTTCGGTGGTTAATCTTCTCGAGAAAGGATTTCCAGCCACTTGTTCAATCCAGCGTTGTTGTATTTGCCGTTCTTTCTAATTTGCATCAGAAATTGGTCGTGTTTCACCGAGAGTAAACACTTTTTCACGACAATGAGTAAGGGTAAACCGTCATCCCGGCCGCCGCCATGAATAAACATGAGCGCGCGCCATTGTCAGCGGTCGCGATTTTTGTTGCCTGGCAACTGCACGACATCTTCAGTATATATATATAAATATATTTTTCGCTCAATTTGGCGCGGCTCAGCTCCCGAGACCCGAGCGGCCTTCGGCCGCCAAATTTATTAACCTCGCTACGCTCGGGCCTTCGGCCCTCGCTTCGCGAGGAATAAGAATAATAATAAAAATATTATTTTAATACGATCGTTTGAAAAATGTTTAGTAAATTTAAAAAATGCGAAAGAAAAAAGGCTTGGCGAGGAGGAATGGGCTTGTTGTTTTCGCGCCAAAATGTCACGTGTCAGGTCAATTTACAACATGGCGGCAAAAGAACGAAAGAAAGGTGAGTACGACACTTTTCTCCTTTGTGTCAGTCTTTTCTCAGAGAAAACAGTAGTTTTGTTTGATCAGGGACCAGAATTGTGAAAGCGACAAACGATGGTTCGATCCGTTCGGTTAAATAGCGAGAAAACAAAGCAATCAATGCACTTGTTACGAACAGCGAAACACTGTAATGTTGCTATTGTCCGAGTATTGAAGGATGAGTTGAGATTTCTTTTTGATGTTAGCATTATTCTTCCTTAAAAACAGGGCCTGGCGTAGAAGTGATCATATTAGACAGCTCCAGTTCTGAAGATGAAGGAACCTTGCCTTGGAACCAAAGTAGTCTTTTGAAATCAGTGTGGAATGAGGAATGACGTATTCAAATAGATTAACTATCAACCTCAGCCAATAGTATTTCAGTGGACTAAGATACCGTGCTTTAGGATTTTCAGTATTCATATTCATTATGATGGCAGTGTTAATAATTTCAAGTATTCATATTCTTTGTTGTTAAGTTTTGAATATTTTAGCCAGCAAACAGAAGCTTCAGTTCCTAGCTTTATAAGCAGACACTTATATTCCAGCAAAATCCAAAACATGGGGTGCACTGGGCTTGTCCATTTCAATTGTCCAAGATTATAGCGGTTAAATCATTTAAACTGGACAAGTTATTCACAGTTTCTTTCTAAAAATGTTTTTTTGAGTTAGAAATGAGGAAAATACCATTTTTTTTTTGGTTTAACGAAATCACATAAAGTATTAGTTAGGGGCTGACAATTTAACTTTTGAGGGGGGGGGGGGGGGGGTGATTTTTGGTGAGCAAGTTATTTTTTTCTGGCAACCTGGTGGGCAGGATACTTTTTTCCTCCGAAATGCACTACAGAATATTTTTTTCCTTTGCAGCATTAAGGTTACAGTGTACCTTCAGATCGAAAATTTATTGAAAAATTTTTTTGGGCGTTAAAATAAAGTTTACAGAATGAACTTTCATCCAAAAAAAAAAGTATCGAAAAAAAGTGAAAATTGACGGAGAAATGACGGTATAACTTTTGTGGGCGGAGTTTGTTTATTAAGCGATATGTTTGTTTAAGCGCCGTTTTCTCAAAGTTAATTTTTCGCTTGTTGGGGACACTTTAAAGAGCTACAACTCAAAGGGAATTTGTTCGATTTTCCTTAAATTTGGACAGAAGCTAGGCTAACATATAATCAACAAAAACGTGTCGGCGAATTTCTTAATTCCGAAAACTTTTTCGTCAAGAGGCATTTCCGTGCGATCATTCCAATTTTTTTTCTCCCCTTTTCGAAAATATTCTGTAACTTTTCACTGCAATTGAATATGGAAAATCGCCGACACGTTTTTTTAGCGCTTCGTGTCCGGAAACCCGAGAACAAATCAAATTAGCAAAATGTAATAATCGCTTTGAGTTATAGCGTTTGAAAGCTGATTCGGACGTTCGAATTTAGACGTCGTAAAAAATTCGACAATTCATTTTATTACCAAATGGTTTCCATATTTAGATAGCCAGCTCTATAAGCTTTAATTTGATATCTGGGTTTAGGTATATTAAGTGTAATCTTAAGACGCTAGAGCTGTTATACTGGAGACACCCCCGAAGGTACACTGTAACCTTAATTTTTCTTGTATGCAGCAGTGCAAGAATTTTGTTCTACCTTTTTCCTGCTGCATTCAATTTTTTCCCACAACAAGCCCTTGCAGGAATTTGTTTTTCGCCAAATCGTTTTTCAAAATCCCCCCCTTAACTGATTCTTACCTATAGCTGGCACCACACAACCCTACTAGGAAACCCCATTACGGGGCCTCGCTCATTTCCTAGCGCTCAGGTTGTTGCTTACCGGAAGGTCAATAATCTCACCAAACGACTTTTTAGTCCGAGAGATTAGAGTTAACGACAGGACAATTTATCTCTCCATATGACTATAAGTCTGAGGGTTTACAATCCTGAAATGAACACTGAATAACGGAGTTATATGCGGTAAGGATGGTGATAATTTAAACACCGCCACCGCACGAAGCAGACTCCAAAATTATGTTATCTTTGTTCACACTGAATAACGGGAGTTATATGCGGTAAGGAGGGTGACAATATTACAAACATTTACTGACAAAACTACACCGCCACCGCACGAAGCAGACTCCACTATCACGTTATCTGTGATCACAATCCTTCCCTGCGACAAGCGCTAGATGGTCATGCGATTCTTACGACTTATTGAAGCAACCCGTTCTAATCCTTAATTGTGTATTAGACTTAATATTGCCATAAGAGCAACTGCTTCTCATCGGTCGTTTTGTTTAGGGTTACGCCCGTCATGTAACAGTGGCACCTTAGTTCTGAAGCAACTTCAATCTGATCCGAATTTGCATACGACCAAGCGGGTAATTTGTTTCCGGCCAGAAACAATCACACCACGTGAGGTAATGCGTGACGGATCAGAACCACAATGCTTCCCATTGGTTGTCCGTCTACGATGACGCAAACACTACGGCTATATAAACAGCCATTCTGCGACCAAAAAGAACAACTGATCCGCTCTCACTCAATGAGCACTGAACGCAACTGACGAAGGAAACCACTTAAGTTTCCGAAACCGGTCTTGCTAATAAAGTTCTGTCAAGAAAATAATGGCCACACACAGCCATTCATGCAGAAATAAAAACGGCCAGCCAACCATCCTGAATCTGCTTAACTGATTCTTACCTATAGCTGGCACCACACAACCCTACAAGGAAACCCCATTACGGGGCCTCGCTCATTTCCTAGCGCTCAGGTTGTTGCTTACCGGAAGGTCAATAATCTCACCAAACGACTTTTTAGTCCGAGAGATTAGAGTTAACGACAGGACAATTTATCTCTCCATATGACTATAAGTCTGAGGGTTTAAAATCCTGAAATGAACACTGAATAACGGAGTTATATGCGGTAAGGATGGTGATAATTTAAACACCGCCACCGCACGAAGCAGACTCCAAAATTATGTTATCTTTGTTCACACTGAATAACGGGAGTTATATGCGGTAAGGAGGGTGACAATGTTACAAACACCCCCAAAGCAGAACAGGACCTCCTCCGACTCATGATCCACCAGCAGGAAAAAAACGAGAGCGCAGATACTGAGGCCATCACCAGTCTCAAGAAACAGCTCGCAAACATGTATCCTGAAAAAGAGAAACGTGAGCAGGCAGAAAGGAGAGTCCGGAACGCGACAAGCAGATCCAAGTTCCGCCATAACAGACAGCAGAAATCAGCCAAACAGCAGAAACCTGCCGAACAGCAGAAACCTGCCAAGGTTAACAAGCCTAGCAATGAACTTTGTACACTACAGGCGAAACTCAATGAACTAACAACTCTCATTAATGTATTTTCAAAAAACGAAAATAAAACAAGAGTTGCACAGTATACAAATGTGTCTTTTACTGACTCCATTAGCGCCACTCCCGTGCTACGCACTAGTAAAAGCCGAAAGCGACAAATTAAACGCAAAGCACATAAGATTCAGTACAAAGTAAATAACGATAGTTTTATTAAAAATCTATCGAATATTACACTTACTGACCATGATAAAACTTTGCTTAATAAGGGCATTAAATATATACCGACCCCTCCTAAACCGGCCTCACATAAAAGTCTCATCCAAGACTTTAATATATTTACTCGCACAATGCGTTTAAAATATGTCTTTGCAAACTCAGAAAGCAAAACTCACCCGTTCCACGTAAAGTCTAAATGGCAACCGCCACCACAATCCTCAGTGGCTCTAGAAAACTATTTGGAACGCACTAAGTTTGAGATTGCCACAACAGCCTTTTCTGAAGTACGAGATAACCTCTCAGCAAAGCAAAGACAGACGCTTAGTGCGCCTCGCGCCAACAAACGAGTAAATATCAAGAAAGCCGATAAAGGGACAACAACGGTGGTTATGGATACTTCTAACAAAATAAAGGAGGGAAATCAACAACTTTGTGACCAAAAGTTCTATACCCTTCTCACTGAACCAATTGTATCCTCAACGGCCACTAAAGTCAAAGCTATAGTCAACACTTTGTCCATTAACGGACATATTGACCCTATGACTTACAAGTGGTTAAACCAAGGCCAATATCCACCCAGAATACCAGAGTTTTATACGCTGACCTATTGTCTCTGGTTCCGGTGGACCTACTGAACATATTTCTAGTTTTGTCGATTCACTTTTCCAACCTATCGCTCAAAAACAAGAGTCCTACATTAAAGACACTACGCATTTTGTCAACTTCATCGAAAACACAACACTTCCAGACAAAGCCGTACTGGCTACACTGGATGTCTGCTCACTCTATACCAACATCCCGCAAGAAGAAGGGATTAATGTCATTTGCCACTACTACGATGATCATTATCAGTCAAAACCACCTATCCCTACACAGATTTTAGGGGACCTCATGAGACTGATCCTTAAAGAAAATTCATTCCAATTTAATGGCAAACACTATTTGCAGACACACGGTATAGCAATGGGCACCAAAATGGCGGTAGCTTTCGCAGTCATCTTTATGGCCCACATCGAAAGACAACTACTCGCATCCAGCCCCTATAAGCCTATACTCTGGAAAAGATTCATTGATGACATTTTTTCAGTGTGGACCATAAACGAAAGCGAAATCAAAGATTTCGTCTTATTCGCTAACAGTTTCCACCCTACCATTAAATTTACATGTGAAATGTCATCTGAACGCATTGTTTTCCTTGACACTGAAGTTTTCAAAGGGCCCCGTTTCGCTGAAGGCAAAATACTAGATGTCGAAACACATTTCAAGCCAACAGAAACTTTTCAATACACGCATTTCTCCTCATGTCACCCTTTCAGTGTTAAAAAGGGCTTTATTAAAGGAGAAACATTGCGCCTTTTGAGAACAAACTCAGTCAAAGCAAAATTCGAGTCACTCAAGCGGGACTTCGAGACCCGTTTAATTCACCGAGGTTACCCTCGGGAGCTCGTTAAAAACATTTTGGCTGAAATTACGTTCTCATCCAGAAAAGCGGCTTTAAAACCTAAACCTAAGACATCCAAAAACATTTTGCCTTTTGTCACAACCTATAATCCGGCTTCACCGAGTCTTAAAAAGATTCTCATGAAACACTGGCACCTCATAGAAGGCAACGCGAACCTCACCCAAATATTTCCTAGCGCGCCTATTGTTGCTTATCGAAAGGAAAAATCGCTCAAAGACTTTCTTGTCAGAGCTAAAATTCCTTCACAAGATTAAAACAACCCGGAGTTATATGCAGTAAGGAGGGTGGCAATATTACAAACACCACCACCGCATGAAGTAGACTCCACTTTTATGGTTAACAAGACTTACAAATTCTGCATTTTAGCCGCTGTTACTGTCTTCAAAATCTGAGCTAAATTAAAACAACACATTCGGAGTTATATGCGGTAAGGAGGGTGACAATATTACAAACAAAGTTAAATGGTTGGCCCCTTACGTAAAACAATTTGGGTAAACAAATAGTTCAATAATTTTACCGCAAGGCAAAGGTGTTGCCTTCAGGTTTATGTTCCTCGCGTTGTGTTGTTGAGTGTTATTGCTTGTTTATGAGTAAAGGGGAAAACCCAGTATAACTGCCAACCTTAAGGCCTTATTAGCTGTCGCAACTCTAGAAGTGTTCACAGAGCAGCTATAATAACTTGTTTTTTGCTTTAATTTTGCAAGTAAGCCACACGATGTTTCTTTTTTATATATAAACTGGGTAATTTTTCCTTATCTAATGAAATTAATTTACTGCCTTTACTGGAAAAGTTTGTTTTGACTGCTAAGGTACCACCATACTTGAAAACAGGCCCTAAATATCATAAGTAGCTCATACATTGTGGTTTTTATTAACCGAGAAGTGACTGTGTAACACCAGGCCTAATTTCTGTAATTTGTTTGATTTATGCACAGGTGGCGTTCTGTTTCATGTTTAGGCTAGCCTTTATTATTGTTAATGTTCGATAATGTTGACGATTATGCACGGTTTAATTTAACTATCCCGTTTACATAATCATAAGGACAAGAATAAATTTCGGTTACTCACTGTTGTGTCTCAGAAAATGTGGTTTTGTGGTCTCTGCATGCCAACGGCTCTTGTCATACGGGACTCCCCGGAGATACATTTACAATCATAACCTGCACCTACCTCCATGATCGTAGATGTATATATATGTATAAAGTTCTGGAGATTAAAGCCGTTCGATGTTCCTAATAAGTTCGTAAGACCATAGACAATGGTCCGGACAAAGGTAAAATTACAGAATTACGACGTGTGAGCCCGAGGTTTAATGAGTCGGCAGTACAACAAATAGAGAAAAACACTTTGTGCAAACTGTCACATGCCGTCTTCGAAAAGCTCAAGCAAAATGCGCTATAAAACGGTAATGTCAATTTACTGCCCCTTTACTTAAATTTCTTAAATTTAACATTCTTATTATCTTATACCTTTTATTTTTTTTCTCGTTACTCGTTTTATTTTATTTACCCCTCGAATATTTTTGCCGTTACTCGTTTTCCCGTTACTCCGTTACCCGTTACTCGTTACTGCGTTACTCGTTTTAGTAACACCCGGTAGACTAAATATTTTGCAAGTTTGGACATTTCAGCACACAGATTACATGCAAATTAGGTCACGTGACCTGTCAGGGTTATTTTTAGATTAAAAATATTTTAAGCAATATGGCAACACTTTTCACAAATACCTTGGGGCTGCCAGAAGTTTTATGATTTTTATGCTATTATGCACTTCATTTCTGCCCTTGGCATTATTAAGATTAGTTAAAAAAATACAGGAAAAATAATAAATTACTATTACGGGGGCCTGAGTACTAGTACAAATTACCGTTTATTTTCAAACTTAATGAAATAATCAACTAAGGCCAAGCGCAGATTTTTTGTTCTTGTTTTAGGGACTTATCTGGTAGCAATAACATTTGATTATGATCAGTATAAACTGTTGCCATCTTTACTCAAAGTATTTTTTCTGGATTTTGTGGCCGTATTAAGTCACGTGACGTAAATTTGCATATGCTATTCTTGACAAAAGGACCACATTTGCTAAGTAATTACTCTTTTAAAGTATTGAGTTCTCATGACTTAAGCCTCTTGAGATAGACCACCCCCGTAGCTTTTGGGCGTTAAAACTAGAGGCGCATGTCTTAATTAATTTAACCGAGAAACATAATTTAATGGGAATAAACCATTGATGTGGAAGAACTTCACGACGTGCACATCACTGTCAATTAACGAAACGTTTACATTTTGCTTAGTAATGTTGTACATTGTAGTCGTTCTTTTATTTTGTCATGAAAAGCAGCAAAAACATGAATTAGAATGACGTTTCAACATATCCACGGCGATGGCGTAATCTAGAAAATGGCGACCATTGACACCTCGTGGCAGCCCCTTTAATGAAAAGCAGCCGTGTTTATTCGAGCGAATACGTATTATCACGTTGTGCTGTGTTATTCCATTCATATACTTTTAATTCTATCACAGAGAAACAATGTCCACTTTACGAGCCGCCCGAGAATGGTGCCTTGACTTGTTAACACAATTGGATCAGACAAATCTTGCTCTGTACAGTGCCAAAGTGGTTATGATTTTGTGTCCACTCCTCCGTTCGTGTACTATTGCTCGGGGGGAGAATGGGGTTTTTTCTCCATTTTTCCGTATGATGATATATTGCCATGGCCAGATTGTGCAAGTAAGTAAGTTTATTCAATGAGAAAACAAGATACTTAATCAGTAACAAAGGAATGCAATTATATTTTCGGGAACTGACTAGTGCATAATTTCCATAAGAGAAATTGCTAGCTTAAGTATACACGATGACACATCATTTATATAGATGTTGTGGTGCAATTTTATCCTTGGTGCAAATTTTATTCTCCTTTGTTTAAAACTTATTTTCATACATTTTCATACATTACCATACCCAAAAACAATAGAAAACAAAATTTGCACCAAGGACAAAATTGCACCACAACATAGACAACGTCCTGGATTAATACAAACAACGCGCGTTCAAGCTTTTAGTTCTTTTTTCGTTCTTATAATTATTAACAAAAACGGATACCTCAATGAGTGATAGCCCGTTTTCAGATAGCTTTGTAAGCTTGTAAGCCCTTTATCTTACTATCTTAATGTGAAAGCGCGTAGATGTAGTGGTTAGTGCTTTGGGCATTCAACCCGAATGTCTGTGGTTCGAGGCCATGTCTGTACCATCGTGTTGTTTCTTTGACATGAAACTTTGCTCCACATTGTCTTTCTCCACCACACTGTATAAATGGGTACCGGTGACAATGCTGGGGGTCACCCTGCGATGGACTAGCACCCCATGCAGGGGGGAGTAGCAATAATCCTCGTTGCCTCATGCTTCATAAACTTGGTTAGGCCCCGGCCGTGTGGCCCACCTGTCTGGCTGGACTGTTACGGATTATATGAACTAAGGACTTACTGTGGAATGTGGAATACTGTAGAATGTGGAATATTCAAGAAAGTGGATGGTGAAATCGGGATTGTGCAATTTAGAACGTAAATTATACAATGGGGGGTGGACTTTGCATAATGTATTGTGGATCGTGGTTTGTAACTCAAGGATTCTAGATAAGACTTCTGTTGTGAATTGTGAACTTCTAACTGCGAACTGTGAAACGAATACCGTGAACTCGTGAATTGTAGACAAGACTATGAAGTGTTGACTGGGGCATGTGACCCGTGAATTATGGCCGACTATGAAATGTGTGATGTGACATAAGTGTGTGACCGTGACAGAGTGCGGGCTCTGAAATCTGAAAAGTGAACCTTAGACTAAATAATGTGGATAGTGAAGTATAAAATATGGACATGGCCATTCCACATACTATATCTCACGGTGTTTCACTAAAAAAGAAGAGTCTAGTGCTGGGAGTGGCCGAATAGGGACTGAGACCAAACGCCCCGGTTGTGGAGCCAAAAGACTATAGTGTTGTAATGGGCATTCCCGGTTCTACTTTTTGACCATTTCAGTAACTGATTAAAGCGAAATTCGTCAAAGTAGACATCACGTTTTTCGTGTAACTTCATGAATGTGTCGCCATTTTGTTGAAAGAGAACTTTCAAAAATATTGAACTATTGCTCATAATTATGTATGTATGCGCTATCGTTTTGCTTTTGGATTTCTATTGTTTTGGCTTTTGTTTTAGTTTTAAGAACGGTATGCATAACTAATGTATGGGGTTAAACGGAAATCTTTCCGGCTGAAAAGTGCAAAATGACGGAGGTTTTTTCGCTCGAACCAAAGCAAATTTCCCACCAAAATGTTCACAAGATCCCAGTCTCTTCGAAACCGAGTGTGGATGTTGACATTATACCTATAAAAATCAGTTATACTGCTAAAAGCGATGACCACGCGGTTGAACTTCATATAAGCCTTTACTTGACATTGGTCACCTCAAGGTAAAAAAGACGGGATTTTTACTTTAAGTTATTAAAATATTATAACGTTTCCAGATAGAATAATAACCAAATTACTGGAATCCGAGTGTGGATTTCCGAAAAGTGATTCATAAATGGAGGAAATTTTGATTTTCCCTTAAAAAAATGGCGTTTTCACAGTGATTTTAAAGGTCAAATTGGGGGTCAGGGAACGAGTTAAAAAATTTAGAGGCAAATGTCACACAATTTTTTGCCATGGGCACAAAACATTGCCTACATGTAGTTTAACACCGACTATACGATCTAGTCAGTTTATTATCTAACTAAATTTCCCTGCCTTTTTATGTCTTACACAGAAACAGAGAACCCTTCCAGCTATGTAATGTCTAACTTTCCGTTTTTCTACTACGATGGAGACTGCAATGATCCTAACACGCAATCTACAATAAAACAAAATTTCCTTGACTTGATGAATAGTGGATTGGTGTTACCGGCGTTTTGCGCAAATGCAACTGAAGATTGCAATACAGACACCGTGGAAGTATATTGCGGAAACGTTACGGCAGCAGAGAGAAGGCGAAGGAGGTCTACTACCATGCAGGTATCCGGCAACACTGTTATCATCTATCTTGGCTCAAATTACATCTATGCAGGCAGGATCGTGCTCTATTTTGTTTCATTACATCCATTTTGGAATCACTGGTGATCCTTGCAATCTGATTGGCTCTCATCAATGTGATTTATTCCCGAATCGCACTATTTTTTGCTCCAAATCGCATCTTTTTCTCAGCAGTACGATTTATTCCCGAATCGCACTGTTTTTTGCTCTAAACCACATCTTTTTCTTAGCAGTGCGATTTATTCCCAAATCGCACTATTTTTTGCTCTAACTCGCATCTATAAGTCATATCAATATTGGTAGTGACTGAAATCCTGTATTTGGGCAATTAAATTGTGAGATTTCAAAATGGATGTAATAAAGTGGTAATTGAACTTCGTGTCGTGCAATTTTGGTCTGAAATCATACTTGTGATTTCAATTCGAACTCGCGCTGAGCACTCGTTCGATTTTGAAATCACACGTATGATTTCAGACCAAATTGCACTCCACTCAGTTCAATTACCATTATTAATCTGCGAACAAAGTCGCAAGGGGAAGCTATCATTTTATGGAAATCTTTCGCACTTTTCGTGGTTTCTTTACGTTTATATAATACATACATTACTAGCTGCTAGTTTCCAGTATGTAATACATACTAGAAACTAGCATCTAGCGAGTGCTATACCGTGAAAGATAGCACGATTGTCCTGAGTTTTCTTAATATATACATCCTCCTATAGGCGAGCATGTATACAAAGAAAAATCAATCAGTTACATAAGTTGCAAATGCGACATAAACATTTTGCTGCCTTTTGGTAGTGTTTTATAATAATATTTGTTTTTTCTTTCGGTAACAAAACACGCATTTTTATTACTCATGCGAAAAGCGGAATGAGTTATAAAATGCCCTCCGTTTTTCTTTTTATTTTTGTGCCACGATTATGCACGCATATTTTAGTTTCATTATTCCTAGGCCTCCGCTTTTCCCTCGGTCAACACAGTACATATTTGACTTGGTAACGCCACCAAGACAACGTCATGGAAGCGTCACGCTATCACGCCGCCAACCCCCAACCCACCCTACATTAACGATAGTATTCACATTACGTATTGATTAGGTTCTGACGAATTGCTGATTTTCTTGTGGTAGCCTTCTTCATAAAAGCAATTAGACAGAGACGCGCATTACACAGATACGTATAATGCGTAAGAGGTAATTCTTGGGAACATGCGGGTCCTTATCGTCTTGTTGCTTTAGAAAAATTGCTTCTTTTCTTATGGTACATTGAAATATATGACAAATGTTTCTTACGCATGCGCATGGCAACCATTTTCCGTCATTTGGTCTTATTGATATATAAGTGAGTCCTGTACTTCTCCCATCGAGGTGAACGTTGCTTTTATACACAGCATACAACTTGAGGCCGAATAGCTATTCTTGTCGCTATTCTGTAAAAATAAGAGTTATTTTTAATCAGAGTTCTTCCGAGGCAAAAATGCCAAACATCGATCTCTCGTGTTGGTAACCATATTGTCAATGTATTCCCCTTTTTACTGCCGATTCTTTAGAATGCTGCCTATGGTGAGTAATTTCAAGAATATTTTAAGTATAGTTTAAAAAACGAGCAGTAGTGTATTATCAGGTTTAAAATCTCGAGGCGAAGCCGAGCGTTTTTAGCGTAGCACTTGCCAGGCCGAAGGCCTGGCTGCGCAGCTCCATACTCATAGAACCTACGCCGTGATTTTTCATGGTCATGGCTAGCGGAATGTTTCGCGGGCGCGTGTCCGTCCGCCCGCCGGCCGCCCGCCGTGTTGGAACAACATCCGGGATCTTGAAAGCAAGGCTTTGTTTTTCGCGCGGCCACACAGCCGTGAGCTCGGTAAACACTTTAGTTGTTTTCTTGTGCCTAGCGGAGAATTAAACTCGTTATTTTCCTGCATTTTTTCGCGGTTTGCTACTCAAGACAGGGATACTAATTAAGGTATACTCAGAAGCCGCTTTAGTGGAAAAAGACAAGCTTTCAGGGATAAAATCTTGCTTCGAGGAACTTCATGTATTACATTTTTATCAATGCGGGAGATGATTTCAGAACCAGAAGCGGAGATTTGAATTTCCAAGCAAGCGAGGAACTTAAAAGGTAAAACAGATTACAGTTTTCGATGAGAATTTATGTTGATATCAATCTGTGAGTGACTTGTTATTAGTGTTATTGTTAGTTTTGGCGAATTGATTTTAAAACGTGC
>JAJGOT010000101.1:510000-512500 GCA_022457155.1 Cladopsammia gracilis | reverse complement strand
TTTTTGTGATATTTGACATTCCTGTTTTTACCATATTAGTACATAGCACTACACAGTTACCCTTTTATTCTATTTTGTCGTGAAAAAGTGTTTACTCTCGGTTCAGGGGGGGGGGGGAGGGGGGGTTGGAAGCCTTTCCCATAACGTTCATCACGTGACCTCGCATTTGCCAGTGATCGCCGAGGCAAGCAGTGGCTGTCAAGACACCCTTTTCAAGGCCTCTTGTCTGTCGGTCTTCTTTTGTCAGGATTTGCAATGTCAAGAAAACTTCTCTTACAACGAACAGATACATGCTTTCGAAAATTTGTTTGAAGTATGACAAGACAAACGAAATTTGCGCGCGCTTGAACGCGTAAGCATCCAACTGCTTGTCCACGCATATGACGACACTCTTGCACTGTGTTAACCAAATAAGTGCTCTTAAAAGCTGAAAACCTTTGGGAAAAGGTTCTTCTCTTAATAGCTATTTATGTTATCCACGGTTTTAGCTAGACACAGTAGTTCTGATGTCAACGACAGGAAAAACTGTAACTGACGCGTACAGCTAGCTTGTACGCGCGATATAGCGCGCGATATAGCGCGCATATATTTAATTTTGCTGCGTGTTTTGTACTGATTTGAGCTTTCAGCACTGATGCATTTGCCAAGATTTTTTCCGCTATAACCTTTCTTCAAGACGGCTTTTGGAAATACAATGTAACGCTTTTTATACTCATTTACTTGAACTTGCTTCGGTCTAAATTCGTTTTATTCCTCAAAGAATTTTCATATTCAACTCTGCAAACGTGCGCGAATTTCCTAAATCAGCTCGCCGTCAATTCAAAGCATTGACTGAAAGTATCCACACTTTGATGGTTTTATTCAGCTTGAAAAACCTGGTGGGATCTGGAGGGATCTGATGTTTTAAGTCGTTATGATATTACGGAATACGTTATTAATGTTAAAATGCTAGTGATGCTTCGACTAAGAAGGAGGTACAACTGCACTTTCCTGGTATTTTCGGGGATGATCGCCATTTTCCTGCGAGCGGAAATGATATTTTCTAAGGACGAGAAACGAGGATTAAACTTAGAAATATAAATGAAATTCTTGCATTGTAGTTCTTTTCTGTTACCAACGAACTATTTCTCTGATTCCCAAGTTTCCCATAATTAAAACCATAAAATGAGACTACCGGCAAAATCACCGAAATATGAGATTTTACAAAAAGTTTGTTTATTCGTTTCAAATGTCGCCGGTAACTCGTTGCGTTGCATCATGGGATAGGCTTCCAACCACCCCCCCCCCCCCCCCCCCCCCCCCTGCTCTCGGTGAAACACGACCAATTTCTGATGCAAATGAGAAAGAACAGCAAATACAACAACGCTGGATTGAACAAGTGGCTTGAAATCCTTTCTCGAGAAGATTAACCACCGAAACTCCGCTGGAGCGAGAACGGCGACGTGAAATTCAACGCGATCGAGCAACGAAGAAACAACGACAGCATCGATTACAAAGACTTCGAACAGCCTGACCAAATGCCTCCATTAGAATTCTGAACGAAACCGATCAGAAGAGGCGACACCGACTGGAAGTGTTAGACAAAATGATTCTGTTTAT
Source organism: Cladopsammia gracilis (assembly GCA_022457155.1). NCBI lineage: Eukaryota > Metazoa > Cnidaria > Anthozoa > Scleractinia > Dendrophylliidae > Cladopsammia > Cladopsammia gracilis. The sequence continues at coordinate 510,901 of JAJGOT010000101.1, read as the reverse complement.
AGACGCAACGAGAGCAAACACTGATTACAGGAATGGCTCAAAGAAGAAGAACGATTCAGAAATCTAGCTCAAATCATCGCACTTTAATCCGCTCTTTAATGCTCTTCAATTGAAACAACCTACATTTAAAGGCAAGCAATCTTAAGCTTATATGCAACCCTCCATAAATTATTCTTTAATCTACCTTTTGCAAAAAAAAAAAAAAAAAAAAAAAAGATATCAAGTAGCTGAACAACTGACACGCAGATCATAAGAGGATATTTTTCAATATAAAAAATTAGTACTCAAACACTGGAAACTATTGTCTTAGTACATGCTGTAAATTGATCATTATTGATTTTCTCGCATACATTGCTTATGATATTTGCAAAGAATATGTTGCTTCATCTTGAATATTTATGTTTAACTTTTGTAATCAATTTCGTGATTCTCATGACCTGTATCCTATTAACTCCTGCAATCTCAACCATTCAAGCGAATAGTGAATTGAATTAACAATTATTTGATACACAGTACATAGAACAACAGCTACAGAAGTATGTAAAGGGAACAGGTTAATTTTGGGAGATAGCACTCACAAACTTCAAAAAGGCCCACATCGCTAAAATTTTGCAGTGCATCCTCCCCCGAGCTTCGCGAGGTTCTGCGAGACACGTATTTCTAGTAAAATGATTGCATCATGCTTTAAGGTAACTGGTATGAAATATGCCAGGGTTGCTTCCCCTTCTGTCTTAGGCTGTTTAAGGTATATGTTACAGGTCAAAATTAAATTCAGGTTAAAATTTTTTAACCTAGGTTATTAATTCTCAGGTTAAAAAATTTTAACCTGAATTTAATTTTGACCTGTAACATATGCTAAGGAACTAATTTTATAGTAATACTCAATGCTTACGGTAAATTC
>JAJGOT010000101.1:252500-505000 GCA_022457155.1 Cladopsammia gracilis | reverse complement strand
TGGCCAGTCCTGATTTTGGTACACCTAAGCATACATCATCTCCTTCTAGCGCTGGTACAAGAACATGTCGTGCTGGAAAAAGGTCCTTGTCTGTCCTAATTGTAAATTTCCAGAGTGTCATGGCAAAAAACCAACCTACTGCCCATCTGGTCTCAAGAACAGATCCTGACATAATTATTGGTACCGAAACCTGGTTATCCTCTGACCATAGTTGTGCTGAGATTTTAATATCTGGCTCGTACCAAATAGAGAGAAGAGACAGAGTATCAGACCCACATGGCGGTGTACTGATTGCTTATAAGAAAGATCTTGCTGTTACCAGGGAATATGTTATGGAATCAGATTGCGAAATCCTATGGTGCAGTCTCCAACTAGCTGGCTGTAAGACCATCCATTTAGGCGCCTAAATTTGTGCACATTTAATTTCTCATCATGAAGATGATGAGAAATCTTTAGTGGAGCTTAAAAGGTCACTGTCCCTTATCAATGTCCACCATCATATATTATTAGGTGGTGATTTTAACCTTCCAGGGTGGGACTGGAGAAATCATATGGTTAAGAAATGCAATCAACCAGGCCAGCATTACCTATTTGGTAACATTTTGGACGACAATAGCTTAGTTCAGCTAGTTGATGAACCAACCAGACAGCAAAACATCTTAGATTTAGCCATTACAAACCAGCCCACTATCATTAAAGATGTCTCTATTGTCTCCGGAGTCTCAGATCATGATTGTCCATTTATTACCCTAGATCTTACGCCTGTGAGGCATAAACAGACACCTCGAAAGATCCCACTCTATAAGAGAGCTAACTAGAATAGTTTGGCTGACGAGTTATCTAAGGATATTGACGCAATAACAGCCAATATGGAGAATTTAACATGTAATGAGCTGTGGGAGAGCCTAAAAGCAGCAATTAATAAGGGCATTGACAGACACATTCCACACAAAGTTTGCAAGCCAAAAGACAACCTACCGTGGATTACACCGAGGATCAGGAAACTGATAAAAAAAGGGATAGATTGTCAATCAAACGCAAGGGCTTGGTTAAGTCTTCTAAAGTTGTTGATTTGAGCAGGATTACTAAACGAATTAAATGGCTTAACCCTATTCGGCCTGGGCTTTTTTTGAGTTCCTGAGCCTAGGGGGGGGCACATTGTGCCCCCCCTACGTAACTTCAAGAACATTAAGGCTACGACAATGAAACTTAGAGGGTACATAGCACGTCCGAAACTGTCTCCTTTGCGGTCCGCACAATGGAAGGATGACGTCATATGACGTAGTTATTCGGTAATTAGTTATACGGTCGCCATCTTGGATCCGCCATCTTGGATTTCTGAAATTTTTTAAAACCTCTTAAAAACCGTCCAAATTGACTCAAAATTAATAAAAACCAATAAATAAACACTAAATGACGTAAAAATATAAAAGTTATACCAATAAACATCGTTTTTCTTCATTCAAAGGTACAAATATGCAAATTTCAAAAAACATGGCTGTCAAAATCTTGTTGCCATGGAAGCATCAAGTCACGTGATCAAAAAATTGTCATACAAAATTGTTGCCAGATAAATTTTAGGAAAAGTCACAAAGTTTGATGGCGTTTGAATACATATTAAAGAAGTTATGAGCGTTCAAAGTTAGCGCGGGCACTTTGTGCCCCCCCCCCCCCCCCCCCCCAGGCCGAATAGGGTTAAGAAAGATCTACAAAGGGAAATGCGGCAAGCTTATTGGAGCTATGTGGAGTCTATAATAACTCCTAGTGAGGAGAGTAAGGATCAATCAGGAATGAAAAGATTTTGGACTTTTATTAAACATTGTCGACGTGATTCTTCAGGGATAAGCATGCTACATGATGAAACAGGAAGTAAAGTATCTACGCCAGATAAACTCGCCACCATATTGAATATGCAATTCCAGTCTGTATTCACAAATGAAAGCTCTGTACCGCATGACCTACTGCCAACTATTTCTCCCTTCCCAAACATGCCTGATATTTTAATATCACAATCAGGAGTGTTGAAGTTACTGCAAGATTTAAATGTGCACAAAGCTGCTGGCCCAGATCAGATAAGACCTAGGGTTTTGAAGGAAATGTCCCACATAATATCTCCTATACTAACCCTTATTTACAGAAAATCATATGACACAGCCCAGGTGCCAGATGATTGGAATAAGGCTTACGTGACCCCAGTTTTCAAGAAAGGGAAAAAGTCAGAGCCTGGAAATTATAGACCAATATCACTGACATGTATTGCCTGTAAGATTATGGAGCATATTCTTGTCAGTAACATTATGAATCATTCAAGAAGGAACAACATTCTCTACCGTTTGCAGTATGGGTTTAGGGAAGAGCGGTCATGTGAGACACAATTGTTGGAATTTGTTCATGACCTGGTTTGTAACATGCAAAATGGGGGCCAAACGGATGTACTGATTATGGACTTCTCCAAAGCTTTCGATAAGGTGGGTCATCAGCGTTTGATTAAGAAGCTAGATTACTATGGTGTACGGAGTAAAACAAGGGATTGGATACAGGCCTTTCTAACAAACCGAACGCAGCAAGTTATTGTTAGAGGCAAATACTCGGATATAGCCCAAGTGCGATCTGGAGTACCGCAGGGGTCCGTATTGGGCCCATGTCTGTTCCTGTTCTATATCAATGATCTACCACAAAACCTGTCCTCCCCAGTTCGTTTTTTTGCAGATGACACCCTGCTATACCTGGCTGTGGAGTCGTTAGGTGATACAAACTGTTTGCAGAACGATTTACGGGAACTTGAGATTTGGGAAAGAAGATGGCTTATGGAATTTAATACGGACGAATGTCAAGTATTGCGTGTGTATCGCAAACGTAATCCATTGATCCATGAATACATCTTACATGGCAAAATACTGGAAACAGTCGACTCTGCAAAGTATCTGGGAGTAACAATAACATCGGATCTACGTTGGAATCAACATATATCCAACATTGTTACTAAAGGAAATCAGACACTAGGTTTTCTTAGAAGAAACCTTAGGATAAACTCTCCAGATCTGAAGTCTATTGCCTACAAGAGTTTAGTCCGGCCCACTGTGGAATACGCTTCAATGGTTTGGGATCCATACACCAAACAAAACAGGGATAGAGTGGAAATGGTACAACGCAGAGCTGCACGCTACGTACTACATCGCTATGAAAGATTTGCTAGTGTCAAAGAAATGTTGGAAGAACTTGAATGGGAAACTTTAGAACTGCGTAGGAGGAAAGCAAGGCTAACGATGCTATACAAAATGCACCATAACCTAGTTGAGATAGATCGACAGAAGTATCTGGAGCCTGCTGGTCGCTCTAGCAGGCACATGCATAAATTTTCGTATAAAGTCCCAGCATCTGAAACAAATTATCATCTGTTTTCTTTTTTTCCTAATACAATCAGGGACTGGAATAGCCTACTCCTGAACGTTGTTGAGGCAGAAACTGCAAATTCTTTCAGAGCTAAGTTAGTTATGTTCTGATTTTTTATTTTTGTTATTTAATATTATTAGTAAGACCGCTGACCACTTGCTAAGAATCATCTAATCGATGGAGAGCAAGAATTTGGAAAATAAAAAATAAAAAAAAGACTCCTTGTATTTCTGCTGCTTACAACAAGGAAAAGGCGAGACAAGCTAACTTTAACATTCTTTGAGCCGTTCCGGCAAAGATTTAATTATGCCGTTTTTGATACGTAGGCAACAAAGTCGATCAATGATACATATGATTATAGCTTATATTTTAACGCCATGAACTTCGTGCTAGATAAAAATCATATGAATATTATAGCTTAAAACATGTTAATGTTGTTTTCAAAGCTTTAAAGACCTGTTTAAGGACCAATTTCGCTGTTTCGTTCTTAAGCTCGCCGTCATTCCAGCGCTTAAAATTCAATTAAATCTAATGCGAAGTTGGTATTCAGATTCGCAGGTGTTTATACTAAAGGGCATTCGGATTCCCAACCGTTTACACACACCGAGGACATTCATGCGAGAACGGTTACAAAGCAGGCGAAAAAGTATCCGGATTCATGGAAACAACTGTTTCAACTGTTTACACTTCAAAACATTGCGGATTTACAGTGATCGGATACAAAGTATTTACTTTAGATTTCGGATTAAAAATCTCCGGACAAGCGGCCAAACCGGGACGTTTTTCTTTCGGATTCGCCCATTCCCGGAAACGGAGACAGATAGGCAAATGAGCACTTACTCGCCCACTCACTCCTTCCAACAGCTGTAAACTCAGTGACGTTATGCTCGTTACGAATGTGTTTCGTAACAAGAACAGCGTGAATCCAGCGATAACAATAACTAATTTGTTAAGAACTTAAAACAAGACGACTCTATTATGATTCTACCAGCAGACAAAGGTCGTGCTAGCGTAGTCCTAAACACTGACACCTACCATGACAAAATGGAAACACTGATTGAGACAGGTCCATATCAGCTCCTTAATAAAGACCCAACGGAGCGTCTGAGCCGTAAATTAACTGACAAGCTCCTTAATTTGAAACGAGGTGGACATATATCAGAAACTGTCTATAACAAGATCATACCTAGACACAAACAACCACCTAGAATATACAGCTTACCTAAGATACACAAGACCAACATACCTTTAAGACCTATTGTATCATGTGTCAATACTTTCGCTTATAATTTGCCTGCTTACTTAGCAGGTATCCTGTCCCCACTGACAGGTAAATCAGTCTATGCAGCTGCCAACTCTACTCATTTCGTGTCCACCATTAGCCGTGAAAAAATAGAGGACAACGAAGTTATGGTATCTTTTGACGTAGAATCACTCTTTACAAATGTGCCGATAGAAGGTGCCGTACAGGCAACCTTGCGAAAATTAGAGAATGATCCCGGCCTTGCTGACTGCACAACGCTAACACCAACACAGATTGCCGACCTCTTGAATTTCGTTTTGAGATCTACGTATTTCGAGTACGATGGATCGATTTACGAACAAAAAGACGGAGCAGCCATGGGGAGTCCAGTCTCCGCGGTTATAGCTAACATCTACATGGAAGAATTTGAAGAACAGGCAATAGCAACTTCGTCATATAAACCTAAGATCTGAGTAGATGACACATTTACCATATTAGATCAAAGCAATGTCGACGGTTTCTTGCAACACCTCAACAACCAACAGCCTACCATTCGTTTTACCATGGAAACAGAGAAAGACAACACTATCCTTTTCCTAGACACGTCAGTTACAAGGGACTCAAACGGCCTTCTCATTACCAGTGTATATAGGAAACCTACTCATACTGATCAATACCTGGCCTATGATTCACACCATCCGCAGTCAGTTAAGCGTGGTATTGTGAAATGTCTGTATGACCGAGCCAAACACCTCATTACTAGACCATCAGTTATCTCCAACGAAAAGAAACATTTGTCGTCGGTTCTTGTTTCTAACGGATATCCTTCCTCGTTTGTATAAAAAAAAAAAATCACAAAAACGAAAGGACTAACAACAAGGAAGGAATCCACGCAGGATTTTAAATCTACTGCAATATTGCCCTATATCAAAGGTGTATCAGAGGTTCTTTGCCGCTGCCTACAACAACAAGGCGTACGCACTGTTTTCAAATCTGACACAACTCTCAGGTCACACTTAGTACGACCTAAGGACGTCCTCGACTCTATAAATAAACAGGACGGTGTTGTCTACAAGTTTCCTTGCGAATGCGGCAAAGTGTATATCGGAGAAACAGGGAGGTCTATGCATGAAAGGATAAAAGAACACGATAGAGACATACGGCTTGCTCGTACTCAAACCTCCGCGGTTTCAGAACACGCTAACAAGACCGGGCATTTTCCTATTTGGGACGAGGTTAAGTTTATTGACCGTGACCTACACTGGTACACCCGTAGAGTTAAAGAGGCCATCCACATAAGACTTCATCCTAACAACATCAATAAAGTGGAATTGAAATTCCCGAAGCGTGGATGCCTACAATCAAGAAGCATAACAGCCGACCGATATCAAATCGGACCGGAGAGGGGATAACATCTTTTCGGAATAATAATCAGGATCGAAATGCACCAATAGCAGCAAGACAACGTGCTACATAAGCGACACGTAACCAATCGACCTCATCGCCTGATGAAGACTAGCAGTAATAGCAGTCGAAACTTCGCGATCAACATCTTAAAGTGACTCCATCGTGAGACAAACGAAAAAAGCGTTTACCTATCTTACACACCACGATGAACAACAACCACGTTTTTAGTAACAACGAATTTGTTGTTGGGCGGTTTCTGTGTTTATGTGTATAGTGTATTTTGAGAATTGTATTATTCCGAAAGGTGCGGTCGCAAATCTTACATCTTTCTGAAGGGGCTGGTATGTCAGGGTTTTTGAGTGGTAGGTGGCTAAGGTTGGCCGCTGGGTGTATTTCGTTGATGTTGTTTGGCTTTAACCAATTAGGGGGGGGGGGGGGGGGGGTTGACTAAATACATCTTTGCATCTGGATGACGTGAGTAGAATTTGCAAACCAGCAAGGGTTGAGAGGCAGAGCATGATACTGTATTCGGTAGAGTCAGAGACCGGACATGTTTTTTTTTTTCTGTTACTCTGAGTTTCACGCTGGTGCGACCTTCAGACAGACTTTACTGCAATGAAAAATATATTATAACAATAATAATTTTATGCATACAGTAAGCTAATATATGCGAATTTCATTGTGTTCTTCAAGTAATATGGCTTTTGAAGTTCGTTAGTATCTGTTTTCGTGTCGGCATGTGGAAATAAATTCTAACCAAATTCGCCGGCTTCAACCTTCTAAACAAAATATCAGAATTTATTTCCAAAGCTGACACGAAAACAAATACTTACTAATGAACTTCAAAGGCCATATTACTTGAAGATGTGTTGTTTCCTTTTCAAGGTTGAGTCGATATAAATGCCTAAAACTTGACTTGTTTAATTTCTTGATCATTTATTTTTAATTTCTCCTCTCAGTTTTTCTCCTTTTCCCTTTGAAGAAAACAAGAGGCTACACTGGTAGCCTATACTCACGTGCTTGCATAAGAAAGTTTTACGGTTTATTTTAAGGTTACAGTGTACCTTCGGGGGTGTCTCCAGTATAACAGCTCTAGCGTCTTAAGGTTACACTTAATATACCTAAACCCAGATATCAAATTAAAGCTTATAGAGCTGGCTATCTTAATATGGAAACTATTTAGTAATAAAATGAATTGTCGAATTTTTTACGACGTCTAAATTCGAACGTCCGAATCAGCTTAAAAACGCTATAACTCAAAGCGATTATTGTATTTTGCTAATTTGATTTGTTCTCGGGTTTCCGGACACGAAGCGCTAAAAAAAACGTGTCGGCGAATATCCATATTCAATTGCAGTGAAAAGTTACAGAATATTTTCGAAAAGGGGAGAAAAAAAATTGGAATGATCGCACTGAAATGCCTCTTGACGAAAAAGTTTTCGGAATTAAGAAATTCGCCGAAACGTTTTTGTTGATTATATGTTAGCCTAGCTTCTGTCCAAATTTAAGGAAAATCGAACAAATTCCCTTTGAGTTGTAGCTCTTTAAAGTGTCCCCAACAAGCGAAAAATTAACTTTGAGAAAACGGCGCTTAAAAAAAACATATCGCTTAATAAACAAACTCCGCCCACAAAAGTTATACCGTCATTTCTCCGTCAATTTTCACTATTTTTCGATACTTTTTTTTTTTGGATGAAAGTTCATTCTGTAAACTTTATTTTAACGCAAAAAAAAAAAAATCAATTAATTTTCGATCTGAAGGTACACTGTAACCTTAACTGGGTCACGCAACCCTTCCCTCTCAACGAATTTTGCGTGACATAAGTCTTGTTTTGTTAACATAATATCAGATATAATTTATTACGACTGAATTTACGACTGAATTAGAACACGTTTTATAAGCATTTCTCCAAAACTAGCGAGAACACAAAGAAAAAGTCAATCACAAATTGATATCAACATTAATTCCCATCAAAAAATGCAATTTCTTTTCCGGTAAAGTTCAAATACTAGTGGCTTGACTCGGCTATTTGGAAACAAGAACGTGATTACGGGCACGCTGAAATCACGAGGTCGCATGTCAACCAATCAGACCAGTGAAAGTCGTCCCGCGGGATACGGGAAACTTTAAAAAACAAGGCAATTTGTGACTACGAAAAGAAACTCGACCGAAACCTAGACTCATGCCGCTGTGCGCATGAGTAATTACCTGAGTTTTTGTTTTATGTTTAAAGAACGTTTAGTAACAATGCGTGTAAGAGCTAGGCAATCCTCTATTGTTCTGTGGCATTTCGCTTTCCCCACAGATTGTCTTACTGAGAATGCATCAATCTATGGACAACACGTTTTTGAAATAAAATAGTATAAAATAGTACAAACTCTATGTATTCTTACAATCTAAGAAACTCAACATATAATTTATTTGTACCAAGACCGTATACTGAGGCTGGCAAAAATAGCTTCCACTATAGAGGGGCAGTTCTCTGGAATAGTCTATGAAATACTACTAAAGGGCAGACAAGCCTGAAATCGTTTTTATCATATTTGTAATTTAGTATAGTTTTAATGACCATTTTTATTTTTTATTGCATGATTATATTATTGCACGGCTCTCTGGAAGAGCATTTTTATGATGAGATTCCGTGAATAAATAAAGATGATTGATTTCTTTTGTGTTACAATATTTTATCCAATCATGAGACTCCAAAACAATGGCCAAGAAAGGCTTCTAATTTTCCATGTTTCCCACATAGAGATGGGGGGGGGGGCTTTTGGAGCCCGCTCGAACTTTGAAGTTGTGTCGTTTCAAAACGGTCGATGCAATGACCACCAAATTTGGCGACTTTTCCCAAAATTTATCTGGAAACATTTTCCCGTTAGCGTCCTTTGTCCACCGTCATTGACGTAACCATAGCAACCACTTTTTGACACCTATGTTTTACAAAATTAGCATTTTTCGCTTTAATAAAGATTATTTCAAAGTTTTCTTATTGAATTAATATTTTCCACTTAATTTAGCGATAATTAATCAAATTATGTATAATTGTTTATTAATTAAGGTTAATTAACGGTAATTTTTGGAAAATGTGGAATATGAAATGTCAAAATCCAAGATGGCGGATCGAAGTTTTACTAAAGGTCTTTTTTCTCTATAATTTTATTATTAGTTCATATTTTGGATTGTAAAACATTTGCCCACAATAAACTTAGCTTTAGCAGTCCATTTGCTTTATTTCTCGGTGTTTTTACCGAAATAAAAATGGCGGATCCAAAATGGCGGATCCAAGATGGCGGACAATAAAATGGAAAATTCCATTATTATGTGTAATTCCATTATCTCTAAACATTTATTGTCAAAATATCATTAAAGTGTCCTTTTCACTTGAGAAAGCTTTTTTGAATTCATTAGGTACATGAAAAGCCATAATTTGCAAAGTTATCTGTTCCAGTTTTTAAGAAAATGTACACATCACTTCTGTGACGTCACATGCTGTTACCATGGCAACAAAGTGTACGAACTCATTAACTTTTACTCCTGTATCAATATGTGAAGGTTTGGTACGAACACTACCGTTTGTTTCAGAGATATGCCTTATAGAACGTTTCAGTTGGTTATTTCATTGTATATGACGTCATAATGACGTCACTGTTATTGTTAACAACAAAAACAGTGTTAGTAAACATAAGACTTTTATCAAATAGGTAGCTGGTAAAGTATTGTTGTTATATGTTCAAAATTGAGAAAATATTGATGAAAGACTGTTTTAGCCAATAAAATCGATTATGTGACGTCATAATGACGTCACGTTACGTCATTATGACACCAAAGTATCTGTAGTTACTAGAATTCATGACAACATTATCCTGTGTAAATTTGGTGGCCATAGCATAAGCGGTTTCAAAGTTACATAAGGGGGGGGGGGGGGGGGGCTTCTGGAGCCCCCCTCCCCCGGTCCCAGACAGTCAAAAAAAGCCCGGTCTAGATAGGGTTAAGATAGCTTCTCAACCAATCAAGTGCTTTGCCTTTTATGCCATATTGTATTAATTTAGTGACAGGGATATGGTGGTAGAGAGCCAAGGGACTGGGGAAATGGGTTCGTTATAACGGCGGTTCGTTACAGACGAAAGCCCGATGTTACGAATTTGTGGGAAAACGACAAAAAATTTCGTTATATCGGGACTTGGTTAAAAATTAACTTGCCTTAAAACAAATAGAGCTATGTTGCATCACTCAGCATTCGATTTAATACGACTGTATCATGCAACTACTAACAGTATGTCGGTACTACGGTATGGTAAATGCCGCATTAAAATACCTAGTGGGCTTTGGTAGCATGACAACCTGTGGTGGAATGTTTAGATTTATTTCATTTTGCTTTAACCTTTAGTCACGTGATGACAATGATTCGTTATGTCAGGACAAATTTTACGTTTGGGCGCCTGTATTGTGTTCGTTATAACAGGGATCTCTTTATACCGGGGTTCGACGTATCGGGGTTCTGTTCTACGCATTTTGCTGTACTTTAGGCCGGACTGAAGAATATCGTTTGTTATACCGGGGACTTCCTTATATAGGGGTTCGTTATACCAGGGTTCTACTGTATCGGCAAGCAGGCGGCTTGCAAAGACGAAGGTATAATAAAACATAGTCAAATTAAACATAATCTCTTTATGCCACGTTTGGAGACATTTCGCAAAAAGAGAGAGACCCCAAAATGGAGAATGAATAAAAATAACAATTAACTGTTCCTTGTATATTATATTGTGGTAAATATCATTTTGCATCTTTTTTGTAGTTAGTATTAAAAAGAACTTCCCGTTTACTGATGTTCCAGTTCCAAACGTAGCCTACCTAGATGACGGCAAAACAAAGGTCACCTTGAAGTGTGATTTTGTTGTGCCAACTTGGGGCAATGTGTCCTTTGAAATTCAGTGGTTTGTTAACGGCATAGGCTTAAGGCCCATTGTCTGTGACGATCCAAACACGAGTACATGTGCACATTTGGGCTCAACTGACTACTCACTTGGAAGTCATGTAAGAAAATTTTATCTATTGTTTTTTTATTCATTTATTTTGTATCATTGTAAGTATGTCTGATAATTACGTTTAATAATTTTCGCATTTCTAAGTTTAGTGTTATCAAAAGTAATAAAACCAATTATCTCAAGAGTAACTTAAGCTACAAATAGAATTAACCTTGAATTCTACAATGTATGTCTTTTTACTGTGTCGAAATGTGAAAGTTTTGAACAGTAAGCCGTTGAGTGGACATCTCGATCAGCACGTCACAGAAAGAGAGACGCAAATATTTAAGTTACCAAGGAAGGGATAGGAAAAAATGTAGCGGATCTTGAAAGCGATTCCGTAAAAAAAATTGAAAAAAAAAAACCTAATAGCGGAGCCCCATACTCATAGAACCTATGCCCGTCATTTGTCATGGTCATGGCTAGCGGAATGTTTCGCGGGCGGCGTCTGAAACATGAGTGTCCGTCGGGCAAGGCTAGCTCGCGGGCGTGTATGACGTCGCAAAACATGCGCGTATGACGCCACACAACATCCGAGATTTTAGCAATTTTGAAACCAAAGCGAGGCTTTGTTTTTCGCGCGGCTACACGGCCAAATATCATGTCATCTGGGAAAACACTTTTGATGTTTTACTGTGTTTAGCGAAGAAAGCCAGTTCAAATTAAAGTTGTTATTTCGCAGCATTTTTTCGCGGTTATGCTACTCAAGACAGGGATACTAATTAAGGGATACTCAGAAGCCGCTATAGTAGAAAAAAAGAAGAGCTTTCAAGGGATAAAATCTTGCTTCGAGGAACTTCATACGTTTTAATCAATGAGGAAGCAATGCGGGGAGATGTTTCTCACTGAAGAAGCGGAAACAGAAACTTATTGAGATTTGAATAAAATTTTTCGAAAGAAGATTGTGTTGTCTATTTTTATGTATTTGTTCATTCATTACAAAGGTTGAAAAGCGATTTTATGTAAGCAAAACAAAACCTAGGTTTTATAGTTCTAACTTGACTCGCGTGGCCTTATGCAAATATGTTTTTTTGTTGGCAATTTTGATTTACAAATCAGTTTCTCGGGCAATTTTTGATAAGCAACAGGTGTATTTTATTCGGAAACTAGTCGTACTAATTATTCTAGAAGGAGTTGTTATATTACCATTCGTTATGTGTTTTAGAAATTTTGTTGCATTTATGCATGTATCGGCGAATTCTAAGGAAATCCGCTAAGAGAGATCTATTTTCGTTTTTTCGAAAAAATGCCGAGGTCAGCATTTTTTCTACATTGAAGCTAAATTATCTCTGAAAAATGCGTGGTTACCGTCAATTTTCTCTTTTGCATTAAAATAGCCCCTGCGCGTGCTTAGATCTGCTTTTCCCGCATAGTCAAAAACCGGCAAAACACCTTAATATATGGAGGCACCGTTCTTTATTCTCCATCTCAACTGTCCTTGTTGCATAATTTCGGATGATTAGGCAGTCAAGGAATACTTATATTCATCATGGACCAGTTCAACCATGTAATAAATCAACTGATTTACACAATTACTAAAAAGATATCCATCGTATTTTCTGGAATACTTTTCAACAAGAACGTGCATTTACTGTTGTTTGAAGTTTCCCCTAAATCATATTTACTTATTTACAGATAAGATGCGACATTCGGGCTAAATACAACACTCATCCCCAAAATAACTGGACAAGAACAAAAGCAAGTGAAGTGTTTTTCGCTGGAATCGAGGTCAGTAAAAGTCGTAAAAGTAATAAGTTTAACGGTAAGACTTAAACGTTACGAAGAGGTAGTAGGCTTTCTTGTTGATCGTGAGGCCTTTGTTTCGCAAGAGTTTTCGCCAGTTGTTAAATATTTGAAATAATATCCCCCCTCGGGAAATTACTCCCTCCCCTCTCCCGTCGTCTACCCCATAAGAGTAAACCCGGATATTGATGCCGAGGAGGAACAATTGTTGAGTCTTTTGCAAATTTTTATTCCATGAAATTAGTAAACAAGTGATTATATTTACGGCTCTTTCTGTTTCGATTTATCGCTTCCATTTGGTCTTATTCTTAGATTCTTCCACATCATTTATATGTCACGGAATGTGATGCGACACCTGCCAATAGAATAAAGATACGTCCAACTTTACCTATTCGAGGCGACGACCTTACCCTTCGTTTTGGAACATGGAGCAATACCGAGGCGCTTCGTGCAAGCCAATGTATCATACAGTTAAAACAGGGGGAAGTACACAAATGGACTAACATATCGATTCAAGCAGTGTGTGATAACAACAACCAGTTATTTGGTTCATCAGCGTTTACATTCGCAGTGACAAATACGCACGAGTTCTGGGGATTTTACGATACTGCCCCCGTCACAGTATGTTACACTTTTTGTCTCTCGTTATATCGTTATATTAACCCTTGGACGTACGCGCAAACTTATACCCCCACCGTGGTACAAGGGGGGTTGGTTGCAAACCCCCCCCCCCCCCTCCCCCTGGGTTTTTGCAATGTTACAATAATTTCAAATATAATAGATAGCCTGTGATGTGCTCTACAAGATAAGGCAAATATTATGGGTTGTGGTGCAGCTGGGGGTCCGTGACGTCATCCAAAATGGCTGCCAAGATGGCCGCCAGCTTGGATTTTACAACAAAATTCAAATTTATCGGAAAAATGCAAAATTTGCAAATAATTTTTGCTTGAGCTGTAAAATATGATTCATTCAAAACTGCTTTTGGTAGCGTTTTGTGCATTTTTCACCGAAAAAAGCTAAAAACACGCCTTTTTTTTCAAAAATGGCTTGACCTCATGCTACTTATGACGTCATATATCGTTACCATAGCAACTGATGGTCGCCAAATTTTACCAAAATGTGTCTAAAGGATAAACGAACAGCTTCTGAAGACGACATGCGCTAACGATAAATTCTCTTGAAAAAAATCGTACCCTCTCTCCCCCCCCCCCCCCACCCCCACTTGTACGTCGGAGGGTTAAGGTGTTTCGATAAAACCATACCTACATTTTTCAATCGGCTTTTAAGCGGTCTTTTCCATATCAGATCAATGTAAAAATTTCACTAACAACTGGTTTGAATAGAAGTTTGGCAAGATGTATTTTTGTTAAAATCGATATTACCATGACGACGATAAATAAGGAACTTCGTAATCATTAAAAGTGAAATTTTGCGCGTTTAAGTTTTCGCATTGAAATTCCCACATAGACATCTTAAAATATAGTATATGGCATACCTATTTTGCAAGAATAAAAAATGCTGTATGTTTGATTTTAAATAAATCGCAATAGCATTTCAAACCTTACTATTTGTATACTGGTAATTTAACAAATTGACGTCAGTTTTTTATGCGTCTGTCCTCTTATTGATGATAAATTTCGTCATAACATCATCCGGTCAAAGTGCTGTGGATCTACGAGCTGCACAAAACGGCAAAACTGATGTTGAAACGAAGGAAGGAAATGCAAGATGCGATCGCCACAAAACCAGAATTTGATCGTCATAATTCGGAGAAACACGGGCTCAAAAATTAAAAGTTTGAGTAGAGTAAGTCAGAAACACATAGAAAAATTGGAATTTCGAAACTAACCTTTATTCCAGTTACATTGTTCTCAAATAATCCGTTGAAACACGGTTTAGTTCGGTAAAACTTATTTCAGCGACAGCGCTATAATCCTGCTGAGTGTCATGGCGGTCGGAACGTCTCTTTGATCGTCCTGCAAACTATGGCAAGTTTGTAATATTTTGGAGACTGAATCCTTCTGGCGTTAACTTGAATCCTTCTGTTGACTTGCAAAATGGACTTGTGATGATTTAAGTTCTTTCCTTAGACCTGAGAATGCTCAAAAGCCAAGTAAAGAAAAGCGCACGTGGGTCAAGTTCGACAGCGGAAGACGATGACTCAGATGCAAAGATCCTAGAAAAGTTAACCAGCATTCAAGTAAGAATCGAAAATGGATTCTCAAAAATTGACAATGGGAATGACATAGGAGCTCTTGAAAAATGAACTTAAAGGTGAAATTCAGGCAGTTAAATCGGAATTAAGTGTCTGTATGGTGGCCGAGGACTGCCACTGGGTATTCTGGGCATTTTTTTCTTTTTTTAAGCAAATAAAATGTAAATAAAATTAAAAACAAATGCAAATGCAATGAAATGTAAAACAAAAAGCAAACTGAATTCAAAATCAAACTCGATTCAGATTAAAATCAAATGAAATGCAAAACTAAAATGCAAATAAAATTAATATCAAATGCAAATGCAATGAAATGTAAAACAAAAAGCAAAGTGCAAATCAAAGTCAAACTCGATTCAGATTAAAATTGAATGCATTTTTAAAAGAGAATGCAAAACAAAAAAAAATCAATTTCAAACGAAATTCGAAAAGCAAGTGAAAGTGAATTTCGCCGTGGCCGAGCGCTGCCACTACCATCATGCTACGCGCGCTTAAGAGCGTCTGTCTAAGAAAACCAGGCAGAGGTCACGGATCTGGTCGGCCGATTCCTTCCATATTTTTCCAGTTTAAAACATTCGATCAGTGATGTTCAAAGGCAGCGTGCTTAGTTTTTAAAAGCTTTTAGTTTCCGAGATCTGACCACCCCCCAAAACTGTTATTCTAAGCCATCAGAGCCTCAAAGAATGGTGGTAATATACACAACGGGATATCTATTGTTATTGAAATATTCTTGCTTTATTGTCGGTACTGAGAATAAGATGTAGGCTGGACTATTGGCTTGTCTCCCGACAATTAGTTCCTTGTGTCTACAAAACTGATATAAAATATTACTTTGAATCTGGTCACTCTTCAGTCTATATGGAATTTAAACACGAAAGCGAACGAGATAAACCTCGCGGGCCCGGTTTTTGGAAATTTAACAAATCACTCCTAGAAAACGAAGAATTTGTAACAAAGCTTAAGTTCTATTTCACATAAAATTATGCCAAAGAAAAAACATCGTGAATCGAGGAACAAAAGAATCTACTGGGAGATGATAAAAAATGGAAATTAGAGACTTTTGTATCCGTTTCTCTAAGAGATGGTTACTACGTAAAAAAAAACCTACAGAAATAGATCTCCTTTGTAAGCTTCAACAATTGCACAAACGGGTTGACCAGAATTCAAAAGACACAACCGCTGCTGTTGAATTACTGCGTGTTAAAATCAAATTACAGAGGCTTGCAGAATATAAAACAAAAGGTTCAATTATAAGAAGCAAAGCCAGGTGGTATGAACTGGATAAAAAGAACAACAAATATTTCATAAATTTGGAAAAACGTTCATTTAACAGAAAACACATCCAGAAACTCAAGACTGAAAGTAAAAGTACGATCGAAGAGCCCCGCCAGATATTACAAGAAATGGAGAATTTTTATTCGACTTTATACGCATCTAAGCTTTCAACAGATAGTAACAAGAACCCAGTAGACTTTTTTACTAAGATTTCAAATTTCCCAAAGCTAACGGAAGAGCAAAAAGATCAATGCGAGGGCTTGATTACAGCAGACGAATGTTGGTCAGTGGTTCAAACGCTAGCAAAAAGCAAGTCACCTTATACGGATGGACTAACTGCAGAGTTTTATGTAAGATTTTGGGATAATATAGACACCTTTAGTAGAATGTCTTAATGAAGCTTTTGAGAATGGAGAGTTATCCAACCCACAGAGGCGTGGCATCATTTCACTTATTCCAAAAAAGAATAAAGAGCCGCTATACCTTAAACATTGGCGCCCGATATCCTTGCTTAACACTGGTTATAAGATTGCCACAAAATGTATTGCCAAACGGTTGGAAAAAGTCTTACCCATGTTGATAAATAGAGACCAAACTGGATATGTTAAAAGTAGGTACATTGGTGAGAATATTCGACTCACATCAGACGTAATCGACATGTACGATAAGAACGACCTCTCTGGCCTGCTTTTGTTTATAGATTTTTAAAAGGCTCTCGACACCCCTGAGTGGAGCTTCCTGTTTAAATCTCTTGAGATAATGAACTTTGGCCCTATGTTTCAAAAATGGATCCACATTTCCTATTGCAATATCAGCAGCTGTGTCACCAATAGCGGGTATGCTACTAGCTTTTTCTCTCTTCAAAGAGGTGTCGGACAAGTTTGACCTTTGTCTGGGCTTCATTTTGTCCGGCGGTAATTACATTGGCATAATATGCAACTAAATTCTTCTGTATAACGAAATTTTTTATGCGAACAGTTTCGTCTGTATATTAAGCACTTTATACATAACGAAATTTAAGCGACAAAACACTCGCATATCGTTTCGTTATGTATTTAAGCACTTTATACATAACGGAATTTAAGCGATAAAACACTCGCATATCGTTTCGTTATGTATATAAACACTTTATACATAACGGAATGTAAGCGACAAAACACTCGCATATCGTTTCGTTATGTATATAAACACTTTATACATAACGAAATTTAAGCGACAAAACACTCGCATATCGTTTCGTTATGTATTTAAGCACTTTATACATAACGGAATTTAAGCGATAAAACACTCGCATATCGTTTCGTTATGTATATAAACACTTTATACATAACGAAATTTAAGCGACAAAACACTCGCATATCGTTTCGTTATGTATTTAACCACTTTATACATAACGGAATTTAAGCGACAAAACACTCGCATATCGTTTCGTTATGTATATAGACACTTTATACATAACGAAATTTAAGCGACAAAACACTCGCATATCGTTTCGTTATGTATTTAAGCACTTTATACATAACGGAATTTAAGCGATAAAACACTCGCATATCGTTTCGTTATGTATTTAACCACTTTATACATAACGAAATTTAAGCGACAAAACACTCGCATATCGTTTCGTTATGTATATAGACACTTTATACATAACGAAATTTAAGCGACAAAACACTCGCATATCGTTTCGTTATGTATTTAAGCACTTTATACATAACGGAATTTAAGCGATAAAACACTCGCATATCGTTTCGTTATGTATTTAACCACTTTATACATAACGGAATTTAAGCGACAAAACACTCGCATATCGTTTCGTTATGTATATAGACACTTTATACATAACAAAATTTAAGCGACAAAACACTCGCATATCGTTTCGTTATGTATATCAACACTTCATACATAACGAAACACATGACAGAGCAGGGGAGCATGCGGCAGGGAGACTTCCGGCCTCCTAAGCGAACACTTAGGCGGGGGGGGGGGGGGGGGGGGGGGGGGTGGTGGTTCGCTGTCAAAAAAACATATCGCTAGCCCTGCCCGAACTACGTCAGGTTACAAACATAAGAGCCATGTGCGTAGCTTTCAACAAAACTCCTGTCACCAATACGCTACAAGGAGATACTTGTGGCATCGGCAACTTCAGAGCGTACATTTTCTGCCCTCCTTTTTACTCAAGAACTACCTAAGGCCGGGGGGGGGGGGGGAACCCCGTATAAAAATGACGGAGGTGCTCGTCGGAAATTTTCGAACAACCTAAAAGGCACCAGAATCTCGTTAAATGGGCGTGGCTAGAATGAATTTTTACCCCTAAGAGGTACCAATTCTAAAACAACACATGTCATATTCTGTCATATTTTTTCGGCTCATACCCTAATAGGTACCGCGATAATTCTAACGGTGGTCATTTTAGATTTTAGTACCCTAAGCGGTACCAATCTACATATTTTGACCCATATAAGGTACGATGAGCACCCCCGTCATTTTTATATGGGATCCTTCCCCCCCCCCCCCCCCCGTACCTAAGAAGCACCGTGAAGCAAGATCGTCTGAACAACTGCATATGCATAACGAAATTTAAGCGACAAAAACACTCGCATATCTTTTCGTTATGTATATAAGCACTTTATACATAACGAAATTTAAGCCACAAAACACTCGCATATCGTTTCCTTATGTATATAAACACTTTATACATAACGAAATTTAAGCGACAAAACACTCGCATATCGTTTCGTTATGTATATAAACAGTTTATACATACCGAAATTTAAGCGACAAAACACTCGCATATCGTTTCGTTATGTATTTAACCACTTTATACATAACGGAATTTAAGCGATAAAACACTCGCATATCGTTTCCTTATGTATATAAACACTATACGTAACGAAATTTAAGCGATTATATTGTGGCTATTTTTTTTTTTTTTTTTTGCTTCTGTGCTAGTATACAAGGACCAAACATTCCTTAGCTGACCTCATATTTACCCACGCTCGCCCACGCCAATCACCGAGCGAATTTCAACTTGACAGCTCTCCTTTAAAGTACATGAAGGGGTTTTCAAACAAATGAAACGTTTCTTATATTTTTGCCTTGCAGGGTTTGAGCCGGGAATGCTGCACTGCAATTTACATTGTCCCTTGGATAAACGACCAAGGGGACAATCTCTGTTCAGAAAATGGCCTATAAAAAAGATACAAGAAAGCCTTTGATCCAAAAAATGTAAAGAAAACAATTTATGCTGTTTGTACCGTTGATTTCGCTGTAAAATTAAAAAAAATTCGACAACTAAAAGCCATGCGATTTGAAATCGCCCTATAATGCATTGCAAACTGAATTATGTTTGTCATTTTTGATAACAGATTGTGTCTCAGGGAAAATTCAAAATGGTGGTTGTCATTGGCTTTACAGTTTTTGACGCTCTAAAATGAAAATTGCATCCCAAAACCTTTGCTGAAGGGACAAATTGGCCCCCACTCAACAAATCATTGCTCAAACCCTGGCCTTGTCAAAAATAAAACAACAATGGAGGAATGTGTAATAATCAAGGACCATAAATACGAAATCAATCTTACGAAGAATCGAGGTATGCGAGTTGAGCACACGGTCGATTGTGAAAATTATTTTAGGCAGCATAGATGTGAAACTTCCATAAAACCTTGCTTATCGCTTGGAAGAAATGCGAAACGGGCGATATGCGAGTGTTTTGTCGCTTACATTCCGTTATGTATGAAGTGTTTATATACATAACGAAACGATATGCGAGTGTTTTGTCGCTTACACTCCGTTATGTATGAAGTGTTTATATACATAACGAAACGATATGCGAGTGTTTTGTCGCTTAAATTTCGTTATGTATGACGTGTTTATATACATAACGAAACGATATGCGAGTGTTTTGTCGCTTACACTCCGTTATGTATGATGTGTTTATATACATAACGAAACGATATGCGAGTGTTTTGTCGCTTACATTCCGTTATGTATGAAGTGTTTACATACATGACGAAACGATATGCGAGTGTTTTGTCGCTTAAATTTCGTTATGTATGATGTGTTTATATACATAACGAAACGATATGCGAGTGTTTTGTCGCTTACATTCCGTTATGTATGAAGTGTTTATATACATAACGAAACGATATGCGAGTGTTCTTTCGCTTAGATTCCGTTATGTATAAAGTGGTTAAATACATAACGAAACGATATGCGAGTGTCTTGTCGCCTAAATTCCGTTATGTATGAAGTGTTTATATACATAACGAAACGATATGCTAGTGTTTTGTCGCTTACATTCCGTTATGTATAAAGTGGTTAAATACATAACGAAATGATATGCGAGTGTTTTGTCGCTTAAATTTCGTTATGTATAAAGTGGTTAAATACATAACGAAACGATATGCGAGTGTTTTGTCGCTTACATTCCGTTATGTATAAAGTGGTTAAATACATAACGAAACGATATGCGAGTGTTTTGTCGCTTAAATTTCGTTATGTATAAAGAGTTTATATACATAACGAAACGATATGCGAGTGTAGAGAGCCTCCCGGGGGGGGGGGGGGGGGGGCATGTTCCCTTGTTCCCTATAACAATTTGAAGTTGTTCCCTTGTCCCTCAAAAATAGGTTAAGATGTTCCCGGAAATTCACTTTTATCAAGTTCCCCTGTTCCCTGAAATTCTGTTCCATGTTCCCTTGATCCCCAAAAATATTCCTAACTGTTCCCACAATTTCTCTCAGTTTTGTCGCTTAAATTTCGTTATGTATAAACTGTTTATATGCATAACGAAACGAAATGCGAGTGTTTTGTCGCTTACATTCCGTTATGTATGAAGTGTTTATATGCATAACGAAACGATATGCGAGTGTTCTGTCGCTTAAATTCCGTTATGTATAAAGTGGTTAAATACATAACGAAACGATATGCGAGTGTTTTGTCGCTTAAATTTCGTTATGTATAAAGTGGTTAAATACATAACGAAACGATATGCGAGTGTTTTGTCGCTTAAATTCCGTTATGTATAAAGTGGTTAAATACATAACGAAACGATATGCGAGTGTCTTGTCGCTTAAATTCCGTTATGTATGAAGTGTTTATATACATAACGAAACGATATGCGAGTGTTTTGTCGCTTACATTCCGTTATGTATGAAGTGTTTACATACATGACGAAACGATATGCGAGTGTTTTGTCGCTTAAATTTCGTTATGTATAAAGTGGTTAAATACTTAACGAAACGATATGCGAGTGTTTGGTCGCTTAAATTTCGTTATGTATAAAGTGTTGATATACATAACGAAACGATATGCGAGTGTTTTATCGCTTAAATTCCGTTATGTATAAAGTGCTTAAATACATAACGAAACGATATGCGAGTGTTTTGTCGCTTAAATTTCGTTATGTATAAAGTGGTTAAATACATAACGAAACGATATGCGAGTGTTTTGTCGCTTAAATTCCGTTATGTATAAAGTGGTTAAATACATAACGAAACGATATGCGAGTGTTTTGTCGCTTAAATTTCGTTATGTATGTGAATTAATTTTATTATTTATTTCATTTCATACAGAAGAACTTACTTGCATAAAAAATTTCGTTATATAGAAGTACTTAATTGCATAATTTGCGAATATATATACTCCCTTTTGTCCTTGCGATTGAGATTCTTGCTCAAAGCCGGTATACGTGAAAACAGTTTTACGTGGTCTAAAGATTGGCAGTAAGGAATTCGAAGTCAAGCTCAGTTTATATGCAGATGACATAACAACCTTTATACGAGATGAAGCCTCCGCTTGTTATCTTTTCTCTCTTTTGAGATATTTCGAGGCCTGCTCCGGCCTCAAGGTTAACTCTTCCGAAAACAGAAGGAATGTGGCTAGGCAGTCTTAAAAGAAATATTAACGTGAAAACTCCTTTTGGAATATGGTGGCCTGAAGACTATATAATAGCACTCGGTGTCGCCTTCACATATGACCCCAAAGTCGGTCGGAAAATAAATTTTGAACAAAAACGTTCCATGGCAAAAAATTGGATGACGTTTGCCCCTAATTTTTTAACTCGTCCCCAGACCCCCAATTTGACTCTTAAAATTACAGCGAAAACGCTATTTTTTGAAGGGAAAATCAAAATTTCGCCCATTTATGAATTACCTTTCGGAAATTCACACTCGGGTTCCAGTAATTTGGTAATATTATTCTATCTTTAAACGTTAAAATATTCTAATAACTTTAAAGAAAAGTCCCGTCATTTTGACCTTGAAGTGACCAATGTCACGTAAAGGCTTGTATGGAGATCAACAAACATCTTCATCTGTCCGCTTTAAGGTGTGTTTTAGCTTCTTGAGGTTCATCTCATCTATTGTGGACGATTTTCTCATTGGTTGATTCTGGATTTGTGAAAGAATTCTCGCCAAGAAAAACGCAGCGCTGAAATGTTTGGAAAAACTTTCGCTGATGGCGTCAGTTTTATCGTTTTATCTGCCTGTACTCTTATTTTTTTTATTTTTTTTTAATAGTTTTTATCGATTTAGAAATTACAATTAATACAAAAGATACAAATGATACAAATGTTATTATTAATTAATTAATTAATTAATTAATATTGATATTGATATCAACAATTATTAATAATTACTAATCATTAACATTTAACTAATATACAAAAAACACACACACACACACAAAAAAGCTATGTACATTGGTGGCATTACTACAATCTATCATTTAAGTGCATTAATTAGCTTTTCCCACTTTTGAAAATGAAAAGGAAGTTTCTTTTTCTCCCTAGCAATATGGAGCTCAATATTAAAGACACGTCTAGTCCTAGCAATAAAACCTCTAAGTGTGGGTAAACTATTATGACATTTCCTATAGTAGATATAATATTTACCCAATAACAAAAAATGATTAATTAATATATAGTCTTCTACAATATCAAATTTTCCAAAGATCACATCTGACTCGTTAATTATCCCAACGTGAACATCGTTATCTCTTAGCCAGGACAGGACGTGTTTCCAAAAATTAGAGGATATTCTACAGGAGAAAAGTAAATGCTCGACGGATTCCGTTGCCTCTTGACAGAAGGTGCAGCTTGGTGATTCAACAACACCAATTAAATTAAGTTTTTCGTTCGTAAAGATTATACAATTTAAAGTGCTACTACGATCAAATTTTTGATTTTCATTTTTTTACATTTTCGTGTACTATTAGACTTTCTTACTCATCTTGCCAAATTTCAATTCATTACGAACATCAGAAGTCCTTTAATTTTAACATTTATTTCCGAGAATTTACGGCCGCCATTAAAAAACCTTGTTCTAAGGCTTGGTTGCGAATGGGAGAAAGTGACGTAAAAGACTCAAACATACCTCACAGGTTGAAATTATAATGACAATAAGTATTAAAAATCACGCGAAAAGCAACAAAAACTTTGGACTTGTTCTTCGTGCAATTTTCTATGCTGATTGTTATTATAATTTCAATCCGTGAGGTATGTTTGAGTCTTTTACGTCACTTTCTCCCATTCGCAACCAAGCCTTAGAACAAGGTTTTTTAATGGCGGCCGTAAATTCTCGGAAATAAATGTTAAAATTAAAGGACTTTTGATCTTCGTAATGAATTGAAATTTGGCAAGATGAGTAAGGAAGTCTAATAGTACACGAAAATGTAAAAAAATCAAAAATCAAAAATTTGATCGTAGTAGCCCTTTAAAATTTTGTATTGTAATTCCCTAATGCTAAGTCTAAAGTGCATTGAAAGGCCAATGTATAGACCTTTTCCCAGTTAATCTCTATATTTGAGTACTTGTTTGTTAATTTCTGTTTAGCGGTGGGTGACATTTGTTTTTTTGCAAAAAGATTTGATAGACATGTTTGGGAGAAATATCAAGAATTGGTACCACATTACCGCTTGTCATCTTAATAGTTGGGATGCTTGGAATGGGATCTGCTACTATTACGTCAGTAGAATCTTTAATAAGTGAACGCCATTCTGCAGGAATCGAGTTGAAGTATCGTACGCATGGGACCTGAGTCCCGTTCGTGCCTTTCCCTCTGGTCTGTATGAGTCCAGAAAAGTTGGATAGAATAGTTATTTGCAGAAATTAAATCTCCTATCTTCACGAAACCTAGATTAACTATGTCCCTTCTGTACATCGATTTTTTTGTCAAAACAAAGAAATTTGTTATTCCAGATAATTTCGTTAATAATTTCTTCATAACAACTTGGAGTTTTCCCATTTAACTCTGACCACGCGTCGAAACATTCTTTGTAATATACAGGAATATTGATTTTCAATTTAGAAGTTTGAAAGTTACAGTGTAATGCAAAACGTCCTCCAATAGGTAATAGAAGTTTGTCTAGGATTGTTTTCCAAGGACTTGAGTAGTCTTCGAATAATTTCCTTAGACATGTTACTCGTTTTGCGCTAATCATAGATTGAATGTCTAACATTTTAAGTCCTCCCATTTCTAACTCAGATATAAGGACAAGACGCTTCACTTTATCTTTCCCATTCCAAATAAAATTGTAGAAGATTGAGTTGGCCTCTTTAATTAATTCTTTTGGAATAGGTATAACAGATGCTCTGAACATAAGTTTTGGGATAGCAAAGGTTTTGACTATCTGTATTCTTCCTAAAAGGGAGAGACCTCTCTATTTCCATATGTTAATTGATTTCTTTATACTTGATCTTTAAAGTTTGACTAAAGTTAAGGTTGTTTCTTTGTCTTTCGTCATAACCAAAATATATCCCCAAAATTTTTATAACTTCACAAATACTGTGTTTAGGGAAGTCTTGCTCTTGCAGAAAAATGTCTCCTAGAGGTACTATTTCTGTTTTTTTCATCATTTACCTTTAAACCAGAACACTCACCAAAGGATTCAAGAATACGAAACAAGTTTGTATAAGATGTTTTGTCTTTTATGATACAAGTCATGTCATCTGCAAATAAAGATAGTTTTATTATCTATATATATATTCTCCAATTTTTAGCCCCTGTACACTGCTATCCACTCTTATTTTTATAGCGAGAGTCTCATACGCTAATATGAAGAGATAAGGAGAGAGTGGATCCCCCTGTCTGACTCCCCTACCTAACAAGAAAGGACCCGTCGTAAAGCCATTATTCATTACACAGCTGGATGCATTTTTATACAGAACACGCATCCACTGAATAAAAGCTGGGCCAAAGTTAAATTTATGTAAAGTTCTGATTAAAAAAATGGAAACCTAGTGTATCAAAGGCTTTTTCAAAGTCAATTGCGATCAGAATACCCGACCAGCTGTTTCGTTTGGTGTAATCTACAATATCGTCAATCGTTCTAATTGCATCGAAAAAGGACCTACCTTTAACGAATGCATTCTGATTAGAATGTATTAAATTTGGCAAGACCTTTTCCAGGCGTTTTGCTAAAACTTTAGGAATAATTTTCGCATCGACATTGATTAACGATATAGGCCGCCAGTTGTTAATTGCTCTTTTGTCCTTTCCTGTTTTCTCGATTAATGTGATTATAGCCTGTTTTTGTGAATTGGAAAGTTCTCCAAACTCATAAGAGTAGTTGACACAATCTACTAGATGTCTTCCAATCAATGGCCAAAAGGCTACATAGAATTCTATTGTCAGTCCGTCGTTTCCGGGAGTTTTATTCTTTTGAAAGGATTGTAAAATGTTATAACATTCATTGTATTCTATCTTTCCTTCACATACATTCCGCAACTCTTCAGTCAGGGTTGGGACTTCCTTTAAGTCGTCTAGAAATGACGATGAAAGACTATTGTTATCTTTGTAAAGATTGGAGTAAAATAATTCTAATTCACTCATAATCGTTTTAGGATTAACTACTATTGTTCCATCGCTTTTTAGAATCTTACGTAAACAACTTTTTTCCTGATTTGATTTTTCCAAATTCAAAAAATATTTATTATTTTTTTCACCTTTTTATCTCGTTAATGCGCATGCGCATTAAGCGAGATTTCGAAATTACGAGATAAAAAAGGGGCAAAAGCTGTTAACAAATTTTTGTGGACTTTTTTCCGGGGGGGGAGTTTCTTCTTTCTTCTTCATAGAAGCTATATTAGGGCATTGAGGATATGGTTGGTTAAAGCGGTTAGGATTTCAAGAAGGGCGTCACATACCGTCACTAAAATATTTGAGGAACACCCCCGGTCCTATTGTTAATTTCCCTAGGGTATTGGGATGTCAGAACTTGTGATGAACTTGTCATATTTCACATTACGTCACCGCAAAGATATTAAAGTTCTTAGTTTCGATATCTCACGTTACGTATCAATATATCAAATTTTCAATCATTTGTCGTAAAGCCATTCAAGCTGCTTTCGAGAATGGTAAAAATAGGTCAAATACGTTTTCTTGGGAAACGTAGTTTGAGAATTTCACGGTCTATTTTTACGAATGGAGACGTTATTGGATGGGAAAGTTTGTGTTTTAATATGAGCGATATGGCAGAGCAAAATAGCATGAACTTTGCGTTTGTATGCAATAGTATGGGAAAGACGTCATAGTTTTATTGGTTTAGCTACCGTGCACAAGGAAATTTTGACTGAATTTGTTTTGCGGGAGGAAATTTTTGTGCGCGGTCGGGACAGCTTAAATTTCTGCAGGGAGGAAATGTTTGCGGATTTCTGGTTAAGTATAAATAAAATCCAAGGCATCGGTATTAAATAATTTCACTTCCTGACCGGAGGTTTTTATAGTTCTCCCTAGTTATATGGTTGCTGTTCTGGCGCCAATATGAACATAAACAACCAGAAAACTAGTGAGTGAATTATTGTACGTTGTTGTAAAAATGTATCAGTATTATGATAACAGTCTCTGGTTCTTTTGAGGACGTGTGTGGAGTTGAATCGGGAATACAGATGACTGTTGTGCCGGTCGCCTCGGAGTTATGATAGCAATATATTCACTGTTGAAAAGTTCTTGTTAAGCCGATATACATCATTAAAACAAGTAATTTTTTCTGCGCGAGTATATTTCTGCGGTGGAAAATTTAATACAAAATAAAGTAATACTGCATAATAATGCAACAACGGACAACCTTGCCTGTATCTCCGGCAGATCAGAAAAAGGTTTTGAAAAATACTGCGGTCAGGAATCCCGCATGTTTGATTACTTTAGTACAAATGTTATAATTTGAGAAATTGGGGCGCTAAGTTTCATGATGTCACT
Organism: Cladopsammia gracilis; assembly: GCA_022457155.1. NCBI lineage: Eukaryota > Metazoa > Cnidaria > Anthozoa > Scleractinia > Dendrophylliidae > Cladopsammia > Cladopsammia gracilis. Next base: position 477,507 of record JAJGOT010000101.1, on the reverse strand, counting down.
TTCCGGGAAACTTGATTAAAGTGTACAGCTATCATGCTGGAGATTCAAATATTTAAAACCGTATGTAATGATGCTATACTTCTGACAATGGAGATACTGCCTAACTCCGAGAAACACATTACACTTACACGCGAAATAAACTCTGAGGAGCTATTAAAAAACAATTGCAAGATCCCACTATTCCAATATATGACTATCGCATAAGACTTGGATCTTAATAGAATATTTTACGAAATTTTACTGCGGTCGTGACCCCGGGGGTCGTCAAGAAGACACTGTCAACACTATATTTTGAGGTTTAAAGCAGACCCATTTAATCTCTAATAGTTACTAAACACATGATACCGGAAATAGAAAACTCTCGACTTTCGAATAAAAAAAGACAGAACTACTATATATTCGCAAATAACCCATTCATGTATAACATTAACTTATGCAGCCATTTCTTTTTCAACTCTCCACAAAAGAAAAATCAATGTCCGCTTCACTTTCCAAAACATTTCATATCGATAGCGATAACAACATACAACGTGTGGAATGTCCGGTTTCCGGAAGATAATAAAAGAACAGGAATGAGCGAATCTCAAAACTGTAAAAATGAAATTAACGTTGGAAAAATATGTATTTGCTCAATTCTTTCTTTGAGGAATAGAGGAATTCTAAGGATATGCACTTTTTTGTCTTGACTTCCTGACTGAATTTAAGTCTTAAAATAGCAATGAATATGCGTGAACGGAATCTGATCGATCAATGACAGACATTGTAGCGACCATAGGTCATGGATCAGTTCTTTTCTTCTTTAAAATCTCCGTAAAATTCTTAGATGTTTATATCTTATATATAAAGATCTACAAACGCGGATAAGCGTAAACATTTATCCGATGCGTTGTGGCACACATCAAAGATTTAAATTGGATGATCCCACAGGCAGATGATCGTGATGTGAGTGACATCAAGTTACAGATTCGAAGCCAGTGCACAGTATAATAATACGATTTGTCACGGAATTGATAAGCGATAGAAAAATCGAAAATATTACACACTACACATTACACAAAGTCTTCTCACCTTTACTTTATTGTCTCTTGATGTATCCTGACCGGTTTAAATGCATTTTTACAACTTTTGTCACTCGCCCCACTATCCACTATAAAAGAAGGGAAGGCTGGAGACCTCTGAGCGAACCCTCGCCACGCGAAAGCCAATAAATTCTAAACAATTCAACTCAAGCTCCCCGAATTGCCACCAGTGAGGCCGCAGGTTAAATGTCTACCCGTGCGATTCGTGCTAGCTTCCAAATTCCCTTTCACGGTCTCTAAAAGGGCTCCGTTTTGGAGCGATTCTGGCCATCTTTTTGTACCACGAAATTCGAATACTAAAGCTTAGCGACCGCGTCACAGAGACAAAATGACATTCACCCGAGGGGAGGGTCGTTACTTTTGCCCTCGCGCAAATTGACACCGTCGGGGGAGCCGGTGCGTGTAATTCGAACGGAAACCACACGCGTGACCTGTCACTTATTTGTCTTTATTTGATAAAGTGCAATTTTTCATCAAGATAAAAAGAAAAGTCTCTTTTTAAAATAAAAATGCTCGAAGGAAAATTATTAAGCTTGTTAAAACCAATTTGCGCCAAAAAATCAAAAATCAAAGGTCACGGATATGTATGTGTATACCGGGAGTCTAGGGTGTACTCTAACTGCACGTCCGATCCAAGAGAGAGGAAGATAGGGGCCTTGGGAACGAGGTTGGTAGACGTTTCAATGACAAATTGATCATTACATGTAAAAGACCGTTGGCCGTCGGGTGTTGATATGAACGATATGGTCAATAATGTTTAATTTTATTGGTAAATTGCACAACCTTCTAAAGTCGCTGTCGTAATTTGTCGTATTTTTGAAGCGGAATCGAGCCGCTTCTCGCTGTTCAGAACGTCTCATGTCGGCAATTTTCGGGGCCACGTCGCTTGTCGTTTTTACCAAGGCTTCTTTAAGCCGAGATGTTTTGAAAACAGCTTCGGCTATAAAAGGAAACGAAATCTAATCACCAGCTCTATTCCCACAAGAGACACCATTCTGCCCGAAGATACACAATTTTTTAGTTGACGGAAAAAGCGACAAGTAAAATATTTTCATTTGCCTTTTTTACAATAGTCTACCTTAGTGAAGTATTTAGATAAAACATTCCTTTTTTACTGAAGTCTTTTTACTGAACTTATTCACATGCACAAAGTTCTTGTTTTGTCTCATACATCCACATATACACTGCACATATTAATTGGCTGTTTAAAAACATTGCTAGTAAATCAATTTTAATCCCAAATGAAAATCGTTGCAATATGTTTTAGTTTTGTTTAAATATCAATAAATAAAGATAGTAAATATTTTTTAACTTTCGAACATCTTTCCCAAATTTCGATTGATAGGAAAATCGCCATTGTAGTGCCATACAAGTCATTGCTACTAAAATACTGTAACTGATACAAAACATAGAAAATTAACTAAGTAAAAGGGCTCTCTAAAGATAGATTGAATCTAAGTAGTTTTGCCACCCCCATCCCTCCTCATAATTTCCCCCCGTAGCAACCAAATTGGCCTCGGCTCATTGCTCGTGGCGAAGCACACGAGTTGTAAATCCGGCGTTGACTTTTCTTGTTTTTCTTTTTTTCGTGTCACATTAGCGCATGCAAATTTATGCACGCATATTTAAGTCTATATCGACGACTATATGGCTTTCGGCCATGAAATACATACCGTAAAATCTCTCCGTGTGTGTACTCGAGAAGCAAGATAAAGAACTACTGCGTACAACTGCACACTTTCAAGACAATTCAAGGCGTTCATGGATGGATAGGCCGTTTAATATTGTGTTCGCTGCTTATTCCTGTGGGATTTTTGCTCTGGCAAGTTCTGTGTTTTGTATATTAAACTTGCCATTTGCTTAGGACGCTTAGCGATCAAGCTCCGGGTCGAGTTTAAGTGTCAGCTACTGAATCTAGTGAATGCAGTGTGGTCTTACTTTTAAACCCGTGTATACGTGAAAGCATGATGAACAGGCTATCGGCAAGGGTGTTTAAATAAAATTCACTCTCTCACTCACTCACTCGCTCCTTCCATCAGCTGTAAACTTAGTGAGCAAATGCTTTGTTACGAACACGTTTCGTAACAGGAATTCAACGTGAATCCAACGATAACAATAATTAATTTGATGTAAACGAATATAGACAACAATAAGGTTACAGATGTTTCGCATTTGGAGTTTTTAGTGCAACATTAAAATCGATCTAAAAGGATTTTGCAACCTAAACACGCGTTCTGATGCGTATCTAGATTAAAATAATAAAATTTAGTCCGTAGGCAGTATGTGCTCTTGGACAGCGCAGTGATTGAGTTTGTGGCTCAGTCCCGGACGGCTCGAGTTCGATTCTCCAGAGAGTCCTTTTTTTTTTTTTCTTTTTTTTTTTTTTTTTGCTTTTTTCGAACTGGACATTATGAAAGTGATGTACTTTATTTTTCGTTCGTCAAAAATCCTTACGTTTTATTAAAAAAAATATATATCGAACTGTGTCAGTGTGAAAACGTAAGCGTACGGTAATATTGCGTTACGCGTTAGCATTTTTTCTTCTCGGGTTGGCTCTTAGGAGCCTTTGATTAGACATAATTTCAAGCTTATGTTTCTCTGTAAAAGCACTCAAATCACTTGGGAATCAATGCTGCAATAAGTTAAAGGCGCCACGAGTTCAAGCTGTGTACAGCTTCTTGTTCGCTTAATATAATCAAGTTGAAGTTTCCCCTCAGCTGTAAAATGAAGACTATTTTGAACAAAATAAATACGCTAAATTAACATGAAAATTATTTACATTCATACTCGTGATTATTTTGTTGCTCATGACTTTTATTGAAATAGAGCCCTTAAGTCCTCTATGACTGCAATGTCTAACTCTTCGATTAGACCTACAGGTATTTTCAATCTTTCAACTTCAATAAACCATTTAGCAGCTTTACACATATTACCTATCACGTCTTTACTACATTTACCTATCAAAGGCACCCAACTTTTCCAATTCTTGTTGTTGTTGTTGTTTTTTATTAACCTTACATTCTCTCGCATTAACGAGATGGCTTTAAGAGCCCTTTGATTCATACCAAATTGCACGGGAACGAACAATAGCACCTTGAGTAATATAATCATAGAGTTGGTCGTATTCCGCCTGTAAACATTCCAAGTCTTCAACATTTTGTCTTGATGGGTCTTTGTCGCATTTTTTGGTGCAGTTCTGTAATTTTTCTTCCAATTCATTAACCTTAGCTCTCCTATTCTGAGCTTTTGTTTTACTATAATTTATAGTAAGCTGTCGAATTTTGTATTTTAAAAGATCCCATAAGACACGCTTATCAACAACTTCCTTAAATTCTTCGAACCAACTTTTAATATTTGTTTCAAGAAGATCGCGATAATTATTATCATTCACTAAAGAACAATTAAACTTCCAAAAGCTTGGGCCACGTTCACTATCATCTATACCATTAATCGACAATGTAATAGCAGAATGATCTGACTTAATAGATGGTATTATGTCCGCTGAAACGATATCGTCTTGCAAGCCATCATTTACCAACCAATGGTCTAAACGTCTCTGAATAATTGGGTCTTCTGTCGCCACGAAAAGCGTTTCTCTGTCGGATTTCTTACACGCCATATATCTATCAAATCCTACTCCAAACAAATATCTTCTAGTATTTTGATCGATTCTTTCGTCTTCTTGATACCTCCGCTTCCATCAAGGTCCTGGTCAGAGATCACATTAAAGTCTCCTCCCACAACAAGAGAAAAATCCGAAAGTGAAAGTGAACTTTTAAGCTCCTCGGAAATATTGTTGAAAAAATCACACTGCTCTGTAGTCTTATTTGGTGCATAAATATTTAGAAGTACAAATGGAGAATCTTGAATCAAAGCCTCAAGGAGAATATAACGACTTTGCAAGTCAACTTTTAAAGATTGCAATTTAAAATCTAGCCGATCTTTTACAAGAATAAGAACGCCCCTACTATGATTAGTTCCATGGGAAAAGAACATTTCGCCTTTCTACTGTTTTTTCCATACATTTTCCACTTCTGGGGTACTATACGTTTCCTGAAGGAAACATATATCAGCGGAAGATTTGAACAGCCAATTAAAAATAGCCTCCCTTCTATCAAAAGAACGAACTCCGCGAGCATTTAATGACAAAAGTTTAAAATTTATGTTTTGTCACCCCATATTCGAAGAGATAAGTTGTCAACTTCAAGTGAGAAAAGCTAATGTTAACGGTTTCTATAAACAATAAGCATTCAATCACCCTAGCCCAGTATATGCAAATAGCTAAACACACCAACAAAATAAGAAAATAACAAACAAAAAATAAAACACGAACGCTTACATACATTGAACTAAATGAATATAAATTATGTGTCTCTTAAAAGGCCGTGCAACAAAATTATGATAAATTACGGCCTTTGGGATTTGGGACAGCAACAAAGGGAAATGGAATTTGAATAAATAATTTGAATACACTGTTCTCTTCCTGCTCCCGAAAAGGAAAGCATCATTAATGCGGATTTTTAATTTTTTTTTCTTTAATTTGACCTCCCAAGCCATGCTACAAGAGACGCATTTTTAATAAACAGGATAGAAAATAGAACTGATAAATATATTACTATCGCGACGCAGCCTTCTACGTTCGATTACATCGTATCCTCAATAATAATGTATACAGTCAGTTACATCGGAACAAATTCTCCATTAATGTAAAGTTTATCCGGCTCGCGCCTGCTGAAATAACCCGTCTTCCCTTCGTCCCTCGCTTTCTTTAACTTAGGTCATTGTGCTTTTCATCTATCACGGATTTCTTTGGGTAAATCTACAAACACCTTGATATACAGCAAGCCGCTCATTTCCCTCGCTTTGTTAAAAATAAATTCTCTATCTTGAAACCGCAGGAAGCGGGCAATAATAAGTCTTACCTCGCTGGAATTCCTATCCTATGGATTCTTTGGAACTCAATTCGCCTCACATCTTCAATTCCGAGCTCTTTCTCTAGGAGTTGATATATCACTTCTTTCGTGTCTTCCTCGTCTGCCATCGATTCTGCAACTCCAAGGAAGCGAAGATTTTCGCGTCGGTTGTAAAGCTCTTGGTACATAATTTGGTCCTTTAGGCATTTAATTCTTTTCAAGTTCTTTTTTTCTTTACTTTTCAATTCCTCAACTTCACTATTGAGAAAGGATACTCCTTTATCCATCGTAGTGACATTTTCTTTGAGCTGCTTGGCGTCTTCTTGAACTTTTTCGACTGAGTTCTCGATATTGTTAACGGTTGTTTTAAACTGGCTCACTGTTTCCATTGATGTTTCTAGTTTAGTTTCTAGGCCTTCAAGTTTAGATAGAATGAGCTTCAATTGTTTGGTAATGTCTTCCATAATGCTTGTCGCTCCAAGGGCTTGGACTTCTTCACGACTGTCCGTAATGGCGTCTTCTCGTATATCGTCAGCAATGGTATCTTCGTTACAAATTCTCTTCCCTTCTGGCGATTTTGCTTCGTTGTCAGAGTCGCTAGTTCTCGTTTTCCTTTTAGAACCATAAAGGAGGTCTCCCATGTATAAAAAAACCGCAATAAAGCAACGTTATTCGGGAGCGAGAAGAAACACGTCCTCACACAACGAAAGCTCGACCCCATCCTCTTATTGTACTCTTATTGATAATAAAAATTAGGCAATCAGCGCGCGAGAATTCGCACAGTTATTGTAAAACAAATTGATCGAGAGATTAACACTGGTTTTGTGAAATTACTTCAGTTAAGGTAGTGTCAAAAAGTAGCTTGTTGTTATATTTTGTGCACCATCAAAGTTTTGTTTACTTTCTCTTCTGCGGTCTTGAGAACTACCTGTGAAAAATATTATATCAAAGTTTCATTGACATTGATTCACTGGAACGCCTTTAAATTTATAGATAAAGACGACGTACTAACCGGCCGAAACGTTTGTGTTGCAAATTCACTTTTTTAAGCTATGTACTGTAACGATTTCAAATCAATGCGCACTACATTACTCCGTGATAAATACATTTCGTTAGGGTTTATTATTACTATTATTATCTGTTTAAGAGCATGAGTATACCTTATTACTCTTCTCACTACTTTCCAGATTCCCTTACGTCTCTTTTTAGGATTTTTTTTTAACAATATATTCCCTTTTGCGTTTTAAAAACGTTTTTACAGCAGGCATTTTGAACGCAAAAGAAAACAGATGCAAAGAAATTTGCATCAACGAGCACTTTGGGATGTTTCAATCACGGAGGATGTAATGCGCATTAATTTGAAATCACTACTGAGCATAACTTTAAAAAGTGGATTGTAACGCATACTTTTCAGCCGGTTCGTATGTCGTATTTATCTTTAAGTTTAAATGCGTTCCAGTGAATCAGTGTCAATGAAACTTTTGTAATAGCTAGATGATTGACATTTCCCGGCATGCTTTGTGTGCATATGGCGAGCACATGGTCGGGATCAACGAGGCCGTAGTTTGTTTGTATCAGTTATTTTAATCGACCAATAAAAGGACCATTACATTGGCGACGAGGATCAATCGTACTCACCATGGCCGTTCCGATTAATGTCGTTTCAATTCCGCCGTTTGACCCGCATGGCGAACAGAATTCCGTTGCTCACCGATGGGAAAAGTGGCAAAAACATTTCTCCATATTTTCCGACGCCGTTGGCTGCAAAAATGACAAACAGAAATGCCAGCTACTCCTCACACCGCCGGTTCAGATGTCCAGGACATTTTTCACACGCTAACCAAAACAGGAACCGATTACAAAACCGCCGTGGACAAGTTGAATCAGTGCTTCGCCCCGAGAAAGAACACGTCTTACAATCGGCACATCTTTCGACAAAAGAAACAGAAGGAAGGCGAGACCGTCGCTTAGTTTGTCACAAGGCTTCGACAGCAAGCAATCTTTTGCGAGTTTCCCGAAGAAAGCGTCGACAGTTTCATCCAAGATCAAGTCATTGACAACTGTTCCTCCACAAAGTTGCGAACGAAGCTTCTCGCCGAAAGAGATTTAACTCTACACCGCATGTTGGATATCGCTCAAGCCATGGAAGCTTCGGAAAGCCAGGCCCGTCAAATCGCCGAAGACAACCAGTTTCCCAACGTGTATAGCGTCAGCCGACAAGCTCGAGGAGGTAAAAGAGGCCAGAGAGAACGCCAAAATCCGTCGAAATCGAAAGAAAAACAATGCTCCCGCTGCGGGATCAAAGGTTATTCTGGCGATGATTGTCGTTGTTCACGCAACGTGACATGTTTTAAATGTGGAAAACCCGGGCATTTTGCGTCGGTGTGTCGAAGCAAGACTCCTCAAGGTGGTCGAACAAACTTCGACTCACAACGTGGACGTAATGCTGACAAAGGAAAGTTCCGTGGAAATCGTGTACGTTATGTTGATGAGCAAGACCAACAACCGTTGCGTGACACATTCCGATCACCGGACTCTGACAGTGATGATGCCTATACCGATGAATATGCTTTCGCATTTCAAAGTAACGCGAGCACATTTCCTGTTGTAATCAATGGTCTTCCCGTTGGAGTAATCATTGACTCGGGCGCATCATGTAATATTGTCAACCCTGCCGTGGCGGACCAACTCCGTGACATTGGCTCCAGGTTCCAAAAGTGCCGACGTTTCATTCACCCTTACAGATCACCGCCGATAGTATGCGAGGAGTACCTGACCGCTAACATCAGCATCAGCGGAGTTCAACCCGTATCAGCAGATTTCCTTGTTGTCCCAGGCTCCGCTCCATCGCTTTTGAGCAAAGTTACAGCCGAGAAACTTGGGATCCTAAATGTTGGAGTGAATCATGTTTCGCAATCCAGCTCACCGCCATCTACAGACGACTTTCTTGCCAAGTATCCAGATACTGAAGTGATGCTGCACATCGATAAGAGTGTACCCCCAGTTGCCCTCAAGTACAACCGCACCCCGTTCCATATTCTTGACAAGGTTACCCAGGAGATTAAAAAGTTGGAAAAAGAAGGCATTATCGAGAAAGCGTCTGGTCCGACAGAGTGGGTTTCAAGGATTGTCACTCCCCAAAGCCAAAGAGTCCCGAAGAGATCCGTCTCTGTGTAGACATGAGGGCCGCCAATCAAGCCATCCTAAGAACAAGGCATTTCACGCCCACAATTGAAGAACTGACTACAGATCTTAATGGTGCGACTGTTTTCAGTAAGCTTGATCTTCGCTCCGGTTATCACCAGCTAAAGCTGCACCCCTCCAGTAGATACATCACAACCGTTTCCACACACCTTGGACTCTATCGATACAAGAGCCTGAGTTTTGGAATCAATGCCGCCGCGGAGATTTTTCAGCACACGATTCAAACGTTGATAGCTGACATCCCTGGTGCAAAGAATATCAGTGATGACATCGTAGTATTTGGTAAAGATCAAAGCGACCACGACCGTGCATTAGATCAGACCCTGCAGAGGATTCACCAGTCAGGTCTGACCGTCAACCCCCAGAAATGTGAATTCAACAAACCCAGCATCGAGTTCTTCGGTCACATCTTCTCCAAAGATGGCATAGCTCCAGCCCCTAGTAAAGTTCAAGCACTTCGCGACGCTGCTGAACCGCAGAATCCTACAGAACTCCGTTCCTTCTTGGGCATGGCCCAATGCAGTGCCCGTTTTATTTAAGATTTCGTGACAATTACCGAGCCCCTACGCGATGAATTGAACCGCAGAACATGTCAGATCTTCCGCGTGGACCCTGGTTTAACCTTAGTATTGATTTCTGTGGCCCTCTTCCGTCAGGCCAATACTTACTTGTGATGATCGATGAGTACTCTCGTTTCCCCGTGGTAGAAGTTGTTCGAAGTACCGCCGCCGAGACAGTAATTCCAGTCGTCGACAAAGTCTTCTGTACGTATGGGTATCCTGAGGTCATCAAATCCGATAATGGCCCTCCGTTCAACGGTCAAGCATGGAAAAGTTTCGTCAATGGTTGTGGTGTCAGACATAGAAAGATTACTCCATTGTGGCCTCAAGCCAACGCCCAGGCAGAAAGTTTCAACAAGCCCCTGATGAAAGCAATCCGAGCTGCTAAAGTTCAAGGACACAGCCGGATAAATGCCATGCATCCATTTCTGCGTGACTACAGGTGTACACCTCACACCACTACGACCTTTACGCCTTATTACCTGCTCTTTGGGCGCGAACCGCGAACTAAGTTTCCGGAGGTCAGTTCGTTTACACGTGCTGATGACAAGTTTGTCCGTCTTCGAGACGCCCAAGCCAAAAGCTCCATGAAAATGTACTCTGATCAGCGTACGCAGGCCCCAAAGAATGCAATTAAGATCGGTGACGTCGTTCTTGTGCGGCAACCCAAAACCAACAAGTTGTCAACGCCCTATAACCCGCACCCTTTGGTCGTCGCCGACAAGAAGGGTACCATGATCACTGCCAAAAAGGAAGGTGAACCGCCAATCACACGTAATTCGTCGATATTTCATCATCTACCTCAAACCTTACTGACCAAGTCACCAAAGCCGACCCCGTTGGACCAGAGTGGTAGATCAGCTAAGAGTAGAGTTGTTGGTCCACCATTCACTTCCGAAAGACCCAAGCGAACAATTAGGAGACCCAAAAGATTGATCGAAGAAATCTAATGCCTGTTTCGAAAGAGTTAAGAACTTTGAAGTATGTTTGTGTGAACGCTAAAGACTTTAAGAACTGTGGATGTTACTTCATATTTTTCTAAAGCATCCATGTCATTTGTTTTACTTTATTCTTTTTGTTTCGTTCCAAGTTTTCTTTTGTTAAGGAAAAGAGGGATGTAATAGCTAGATGATTGACATTTCCCGGCATGCTTTGTGTGCATATAGCGAGCACATGGTCGGGAGTTTGTTTGTATCAGTTATTTTTTCGACCATTAAAAGGACCATTACAACTTTGAGATCATAATTTTCACATCGGTAAGCATGCGTGGTGAACGTTTTTTTTTTTTTTAATCTACCGAGCCGTTCCTCAGATTTTTGCAAAAGCGATTAAAATCGAAAATTACCCAAAAATGGAATATGGAGCGATGTTTGGAAAAAAGCTAAGGTATTTCTCAAGATCACAAAAAAAATTGTATGGTGTGCAAACATAACATAAATCTACATTATGACACTATCTTGAAGTAATGTCACAAAACCAGTGTTAATCTCTCTAACAGTTTATTACCAGTATACAAATAGCAAGGTTTGAAATGTTATTGCGATTTATTTGAAATCAAACACGCAGAATTTTTGTATTCTTGCAGAATATATATGTCATATATATATATATATATATATATATATATATATATATATATATATATATATATATATATATATATATATATATATATATATATTTATAAAATATTTGAGATAGTACGCGCGCTGTCGTTGGTCTATAGGTGTGTTTAGATGAGAGTATGTAAACACGGTTGTGACGTGTTACCTCGCACCATTTCGTAAACAACACGCATTGCAGCGAATGCCAAAACTTTTGCCAAGCTAAAATGAATTTAGCGTACACAATCAGTTGAGAGTTTCTACGAAAAACTTTCGTCCACTTAAAGAACGGGACATTAGTGACTACGCGAATTAAAACACAGTAAAATGGCAGAATGTCTTAGTTACAAGTGTTTCGTATCTTAAAAAGTTCAATTCATAGCGGCGAAAAGTCGGAAAGAACTGCAGCATGGACAGTAAGCTTATGTCTTACAAAAATTCCCAGCAAAAGGATACAAGAAACGGTTAAAACATCGTTACATGTAGTTGATGTGGCTTTTAGTCCATTTCCTTTTGGTTTCGCTGCTTGTGCTGTGATTCCAAACCAGCAAAACTTCACAAGGCACGATGAGCGGTTCAACTTCTCAACCATGTTCTCGGGCTGCCAAATCGGGCAAGTTCACGTCACTTTCAAGAGAGATCAAGGACAGGGACACTCATTTTCAGCTTAAATGAACTCCTCATCTTGAAGTTCTTTCCTTGCAGAATCGTATATTTTGAACATTTAGTTTTCGCCGCAAAATCGGTATTTTTCTGTAAGATTTAGGAGGATTCAAAGCTGAAATCGCTTCGACACGGCGCTCGTTGGCGCTTGCCAAAAATTTCAACTTGATTTTTACTTTTCTAACGCGAATTTTGATTGGTTCATGTGTTGTCAGATGCGCGTTTTGATTGGCTAGTAGGAAATATGGTTGTTCAGAGTATGTATTGAGAAAATCTATTTCAATCAAGAAGTTAATAAACACAATTTCCCTTCATTTGTCGAATTATTTTTGCGAATTATTCTCGACTGCGTCTCGGGTTTGCATAACTGTCTCGAATTCTCCCAACCCCCCGAGTGTTTAGATGAGGCTATGTAAACACGGAAAAAGTCCTCTATTGCTTAAATATACCATATTTTAAGATGTCTATGTGGGATTTTCAATGCGAAATCTTAAACAGACAAAATTTCACTTTTACTGATTTCGAAATTTCTTTTTTATCGTCTTTACCAGAAAATATATCTCGCCAAACTACAATTCAAAACCAGTTAGTAGTGACAATTTCACGTTGATCTAACTTGGAGAAAACCGCTTAAAAGCCGATTGAAAAATGTAGGTATCACCTTCAGAAAACTGTATCGAAACACCTGAAAATATTTATAATTAAAATAAAGGAAACCTGTATGAATAATTTTATAAACATTTATTTGGCTATACATTTCTCTTTTACAGATATCAAAAATTGAGAATTCTGTAGATATCTGCATCGCCACTGGAGACCCACATTATACCACATTTGACGGAAGGTAGGTATACAGAGACAAACCTTCTCTTTGATGAAAAGCTGTGATGGTTTTCTTGTCGCCATTATAAAAAAAAGAAGATATTTGCAACTAAACCTACATAATCACTATATCTGTACTTTAGATACTATGATTTCTACAGACCTGGCGATTTTGTTTTGTACCGAAATAAAGAACGCAGTTTCGAGGTAAGTGTGACTAAGTGTGACTACATGTACATGCTCATTAAGGTGTTTCGATACAGTTTTCTGGAGAGCATACCTACATTTTTCAATCGGCTTTTAAGCGGCCTTTTCCAAGTCAGATCAACGTGAAATTTTCACTGTTAACTGGTTTGAATTGAAGTTTGGCTAAAAATATTTTCTGGTATAATCGATATTACCGTGAGAACGATAAACAAGAAACTTTGAAATCAGTTAAAGTGAAATTTTGGGCGTTTAAGATTTCGCATTGAAAATCCCACATAGACATCTTAAAATATGGTATATAACATATCTTTTGCAAGAATAAAAAAATTCTGTATGTTTGATTTCAAATAAATCGCAATAACATTTCGCAAACCTTATTATTTGTACACTGGTAATCTCGTACCCAGATCTCCCACGGTCAGGCGGAAGGGAGATCTGGTAAAGTACGATTTCAGTCCCGTTATCTAGGACTTCCCATCGTCCTTTGTACACCGTGCTGTATGCGTCCTTTGTACACCGTGTTGTATGGCCGCCAGCTCGAGATTGTGTTTTTATTCATGGTAAAGTTTTCGGCCAAGTTTTCGGTAAATCATGGATTTCAATGCTGCTCTTCAGAAGGTTCTTATGTCCGGAGGACAAGAAAACGTAAAACTTTAACCAAAAACAAAAGAGGCACCACCAGAGGAGATTACTGTTAACGAGCGGGATTGTTATATTGAACTTTTAATGCAACCTAGATCGTATACCAAGACCTACGGAGATAGAGCATTCGCTGTTCATGCACCAAGAGAATGGAACTTAATACCCTATGAAATTCGGAAGTCCAACACCATCTCAAGTTTTAAAAGATCACTTAAGACGTACTTGCTTACTAAATTCAGTAATAACGGATCATTGTTTTTATAGATTTGTATATATTCCATTAGTTTTAGAGCTAATTTTTGATTTAATAGTGATGATTTAATAGTTGCTTTAGTTTTAATATAATTTAATTAATAATAATTTAGTATAATAGGATATGGTTGTAAATTTGTAAATATTTTTTTCAATAATGTTGTTTACATGACTGTAAAGCGCCTTGAGCATTGGATAAGAGCGCTATAGAAATAAAGTTATTATTATTATTATTATTATTATTATTATTATTACAAGTGAAACCGGAAATAATATATTATAATTAATTTAACATATTCCATAGACTATAGTCCAGAAAAGAACTTAAACAACGTTGAAGAAAAATCTGCGCCATTCAAAAAAATCCTGCAAATAAACATGTGTACACCACATGGCCTGCTTTTCAAAGGTGCTAATTGTGGTGTTGGGAGGGTTCGTACTAAATATATAGAGTTTGAGGGGGCAGCAATGTAGTGCGAATCGCTTTTCTGATGCAGTCACGCAACGTGCGTCAATAAACTTGACCGAATTATCTTTGTGAGAGACCTATTGTTCTTCTGTTGTCTGCCGAATAATACTTGTTGAATCTATTTTCGCCTAGAAATAATAGGGGAACATTTGATTGACAGCAAAATTTGCATCTTCGATCGACGCGTTTCAATGGGCGTAATTCAGTGTAAAGTTGTGTAATACGGCTGAGTATTTACTGACTAGTAAAAATGCCCAGCTGTATTACACTTAACAAATAGATTCCATTTGGCCGTGTGTCTGTTCAGTTATAGATCACAGATGACGTCAAAATGTGGTAAGAACAACAAAGTGGCACACGAGCCGCAGGCGAATGTGTCACTGATGTTCTTACCACATTTTGACGTCTTCTGTGATCTATAACTGAACAGACACACGGCCAAATGGAATCTATTTGTTTTATACAATGAACAGAAAAGTAAAAAGAGTAAAATTACGAACTTGCCTCGTAGCGCTCGACTGTTCGAAGATTTGTTCCAGTTTAGGAATTTTTCAAGTCGCCAAGAATACTTTTCGTCTTGGTTTCTTCTTTTTCTTGCTCGTAAACAGCTCCTGCTAAACATTTTTCGAGGCTTTCACTTACTCAATCCAGAATAATCTCGCAAACATTTTCAAAACTGTGCGCCATGTTGGACAAAACAAAGCAAACAATTTTTCTATGACGTCAGCCGTGCGTCTGTACTCTGATGGATCATAGGCAACGACCAATCACAGAGCGCGTAGTATTCAGTTCATTGTATAAAACTTTTTACTGAATGTTTATTATGTGACAGAAATATTCTCCTGAAGGCTAAGTTTTTGCAGCTGTTTTTCCTAGTGCACGGTCAGAAGAGTGTAATAACGTGTCATATTTGCACTTGTTTGGTGCATATTTGTAATGTCAAATGCTACATGCATGTTGCAAAATAACACCATATACATTGATTTATAATCAGCAGTATTTCAAAAGACACATATTTATTTAAATTTCAATGATAATACATTAAAAAGACTTTCTGACACAGTAATTGATTTGACAAAATGTACTGGTCATTATTATAAAACTATTGTCACTTTCCTTATTTTCCCTATAGCATTTCACTCACGTGGTCTGCAGCTATGCTAATTTATTTGAACAAAACATAGTGTTTGCATTAGAAAAGAGTTCAATCCCCACAGGATTAGTTTGGGACACCAATATGGCCGCCGTTTTATTGTTTTGGGACACCAACATGGCCGCCGTGACGTGATGTGAAAACACTCTATATCAACCAGTGTACATTCACTTGGAAGATGACAAAGCTTTAGAAAAGAGTAAGAACATTGTCATGATGCTTACACTCTCTATTCTGTATGATCTGGGGATGATCAAACCATACATGCACATGTATTAGTATATGTATATAACCAATTCACTAAGAAGAATGTCCTATCCATCAAGTGTTTATTACTTTAATTTACTATTTGTTTTCATGTTTTAAGAAAGAAAGAAATCCAGTTTGCCAATGTTTCAATGTACATGTACCTCGGTCAATAGAACCTTAAATTTTTGCAATAATCACTGGGTGGCCTTTTTCGCAGCACCCAAAAATGGCCACAAACAGAACCTCAGAAAGCAATGTACCCTGGTTGAGACTGACCCTTTAATGATTTAAAGGGAAGGTCAGATAATTACACTACAATGCTTTTTACAAACAGACAGTATTATTATTAAATGAAAATATTTTAGTCATTGTAAAAAATTCCATTTACTGTTTCAGTCGTAGAAAATCCACCTTATGCTTATACAGTACTGAATATACCAAGGGATGCCTCTTCAACAGTCTGTTGAAATAGAAAACGTTTGCACTAATTGTTTATGTCCATCTTTACTGCACATACAGTTTATATTACAATGCCACACTACATCATGCAACTCAGCCGTACACAGAGGAAGAAAACTAACCACATCAAGGGTTGGTAGCCATTGCATTAACTTTGCTAAATAAAAGTTGGTGTCACCTCCATTTTTTCGCATTCATTTTCTTTACAATGTTTTTCTTCATTCAAAGGTATAAACAATTTTTATGCAAATTAAAAAAAAACATGGCTGTCAAAATCTTGTTGCCATGGAAACATCAAGTCACGTGATCAAAAAATTGTCATATGAAATTGTTGCCAGATAAATTTTAGGAAAAGTCACAAAGTTTGATGGCATCTGAATACTTATTAAATAAGTTATGAATGTTCAAAGTTAGCGCAGGCACTTTGTGCCCCCCCCCCCCCCCCACCAGGCCGAAAAGGGTTAATTCATTTATTTATCCGGGGACATCTGATTAGCATAAATACACACTGTGGCTAGTTTAGACACTACCCTGGCCCTGACATGAGTTACTTATTACCAAGCTGTAGCAAAATTTTTGCCAATTCCCCCCCCCCCCCCCACTTCCCAAGGGCCATAAATATTCCGTTTTCTTACTTTTCTTCATTAAGAACCATCTTCCTAAGAACTCATGGATCAAGACGTTTTGGCTAAATGAAATTGGCAATGCAATTACCGTCACTATGCAATGAAAGAGACAATTTCTTGCAAGTTCCGAGCATGTGTAGTCCATATAATAGGCATAGTACATGTACAGTGTAACTAAACAATAGTAATATTCTGGGTGTTTCTTGGTGTTGCAGAAGCCATTGTTGGTTAGCTTTTGTGTTGTGGTGTGGCTATTGTTCAGTGTCTTTTGCATCTTTTGTTTTACGTCATTTGGTGATCACACTATCCGCAACAACAAGAAACCACCAATATTCTTAATACTGTGCTGGAGCAGTCGTACAGTATGCACGAAGAGGCCCAAAATATACATGTAAATCAGTATTTACGATGAAAACATAATATAAACATGCCAAAGTGCATGTAATATACAGTAAACCCACAACCAATTATTCTTATTTACATGGAAACTAGTATATTAACAATTTTAAATTAACATACCTTAGAAAGATCACACATTTGCAGCAAATGAGCATCTTGAATTGATTGATAAATTTTTCAGACATAAAAAAAGGATTAACTGCTGGTATATATGCACCTACATGTAGTTCAGCCGAGGGGGGGCTGTCACTAAGGGCCAGGGGCCGGGTATTTCCCCTGGCTACCATAAGCGTGACCCCAGCTACTTCCATGTGAAAATAGATTAGGAAAATAGAACCAAAAGAACTCCTCAGCTGTTAGAATCCCCACCTACTAATTGCATTTACCCAGCACTTGAATCTCAGTGACAGCCCTGCTTGCTGTTTGTAATTGTTATAGGAACGTTAAATTATTCTTTCACTTTAAGCAAGGTACTGGGGCTTGTAAAAACAGTTTGCAATTTGATTGCCTTTCTACAGGTAAACAAAGAACTAATTGTTTGAGTATGCATATTTTTGTCTCACTGATCTGATTGGTTGACAATTGAGGCCTCATGATCTCATGGCCTCATGTGTGTTAACTTGAGAAGTAGAAAGAAGAATAACAGCATATAAGTTTTCAAGACAATGCTTGGCATTCAGCATGGATGGATAGAACTGTTTGATATTGTGTTCACCGCTTATTGCCACATGGGATTTTTGTTCCAGCAAGTTTTGTGTTTATAACTTTCCATTTCAGTTAACGATGGTGGTTTCGAGTGTTAGCTACTGAATCTAGTCTTACTTTTTAGACACAATTTTATGTTTCTCTAGAAAAGCACTCAAAACATTTGGGAATCAAATACTGCAATGGGTTAAAGACAACACAAGTTCAAGATGTGTACAATTATACCATCCAAGTTTCATTGTCACAGCTTTAATACTGTTGATAGTACATGGGATGAAAGAGGGAATCCCCTAATGCACAGTCCAGTGAAAGGGCTCTAAGAGCCATGCATCTCATGAATATGAAACAATGCAAGGATAATTTTAGTTGTTCTTGATGTTTTGTAATTTAGCAGTGTCACTGTGGTAATTAACACATCTTAGGATGACAGAAATATCCATTGTGTAAAACGAAACAGCTGGATGATCTGAGTAAGCAAGCAATGACAGCAATACAGTGACATTTTCCCTAAATGCCACAAATCCATTTGAAATTCAAAGATTGGTTATATTTTTCCATACTAAGTTAGAAGTCCAAGAATTGAAGAGTATTTTTTTTTATTAAGTATGGAAGGATCATTCTCAGCCATATTTCAAAGTTGATGCAGAGCTGGCTACTACATTGCATAGCAACAAATGGCTCAGGAATATGCTGGGTAATTCATGCTGTGTGTTCAGAAAATAGGCACTAGTCTGTTTATTCTAACACTTTCCTCTTACAGTCATGCATTGCCATGACTGCATGAAAGGAGGCTCTATAAATAGTCGAGAGACTACAAATATTTTAATTCCCACCAGTGAATGATCAAACCGTACATCAAACCGTACATGTACATGTACATGTGCATGTATATAACCAATTCACTAAGAAGAATGTCCTATCCATCAAGTGTTTATTACTTTAATTTACTATTTGTTTTCATGTTTTTAAGAAAGAAAGAAATCCAGTTTGCCCATGTTTCAATGTACAGTACATGTACCTCAATAGAACCTTAAATGTTTGCACAAATTACTGGGTGGCCTTTTTTGCAGCATCCAAAAATGCTACAAATCCATTTGAAATCCACAGATTGGTTATAATTTTCCAAACTTAAGTTTGAAGTCCAAGAATTGAAGAGCAAAACAGATTTTAAAATATTTTAAACGTTTTTGCATGACTTAAATTTGCACCAAATCATACAAACTCACATGTAACATAACTTATATAACATCAGCTCACATGTACACTCTGCTATACAAAACTGCATTTGCACTGTACATGTACATGTAACTCGCATACATTACATTGTGTCTCTTAAGAAATTTAATTATTTCTACCAGCTGCTTCTAAAAACATGGTAGAAAGAACTCTGAGTTATAACACATGCTGCAAGATTGGGCATTATTAAATAAATAAATTGAAGAACAGATTATGGCTCCATCAATTCCAAGCCCACTCACACCAACATTTCTAAATTCCTAACCCCTAACCCTAACCTAATTCCAAGCCCACTCAGCCCCCACCCCTAGCATTTGTCGGGCATTTTAGAACTTTTCCTTCCCAAGGGTGGGGTATTTACCAAAACAGGTCAGCCTAGGGGGTGGGGCATTGTCAAAACAACCTTTTCTTTCAGATTTTAAAAGTTGACTAGTACAATCCTTAGTTTTTTATAATTTTAAATTTCCTGATTGCCCTCAAAAATACGGTCAGTATAAAACACGGACTGCGGACTACGGACTGCGGACTACGGACTAAGTATAAAACACGGACTAGGGTATAAAACGCGGACTACGGACTGCGGACTACGGACTGGGTATAAAACACGGACTAGGGTATAAAACGAGGACTGAGAATGATGGACTCGGTATAAGACGCGGACTGTGTGTAAAATAACGAGGACCGAAGCTGTGAACATAAAATATTGATTTACCTCGATAAACTACGTAGATTTTTAATACGTAGGGGTCGCGGCATGTTACTTTACAAACGTTTAGTCTCTTGATATTTGAAAAAAATTCAAATAAAGGAAAGCAGAAATATTATCTTAATTCTCGCAATTTTTCTTATTTACAATCTGCTTTATACCCTGCGAGCAGAGCCCCCTTCGATCTTCACAGAATAGAAAAATAAATCAAAGGCTCCTTCGAGCCAACCCGTGAATGCGAAATGCCAACGGTAACGCAATATTGAGTTTTTCTTTCCTTTTTTTTTTGGATATTATATGTAACGATTTTTGACGAACGTAAACGAAGAAATAACCCGCACTCACTCGACCCATCACTCACTCAGATGTAAACTTTTTCGGCATATCTAAGGTGAAATGACAAAAATTGACATTAGTAATAGCGTAGTGGATAAGTAATCGCGCAGTAGAGCCGGAAGCAACCGAAGGAAGCGAGTTCGATCCTCGCCCGGGACGGATTTATTTTTTATGTTTTTTTTCGAACTGAAAATTACCGGGATTTTTGTTCGTTTGCGTTCGTCAAAAATCGTTACATTTAATTTCCAAAAAACTGAACTCCGCAATTGCGTTACCGTTGGCATTTCGCATTTACGGGTTGGCTTGAAGGAGCCTTCGATTTATTTTTCCAGCCTGTAAAGATCGAAGGGGGCTCTGCTCGCAGGGTATAAAGCAGATTGTAAATAAGAAAAGTTGCGAGAATTAAGATAATATTTCTGCTTTCCTTTATTTTGATTTTTTTTTTTTCAAATATCAAGAGACTAAACGTTTGTAAAGTAACATGCCGCGACCCCTACGTATTAAAAATCTACGTAGTTTATCGAGGTAAATCAATATTTTATGTTCACAGCTTTGGTCCTCGTTATTTTACACACAGTCCGCGTCTTATACCGAGTCCATCATTCTCAGTCCTCGTTTTATACCCTAGTCCGTGTTTTATACCCAGTCCGTAGTCCGCAGTCCGTAGTCCGCGTTTTATACCCTAGTCCATCTTTTATACTTAGTCCGTAGTCCGCAGTCCGTAGTCCGCAGTCCGTGTTTTATACTGACCGTCAAAAATACAAAAACTGGGTTGATAAACATTGTTTGGGCCACACACTTTTCAAGTGAACCGGAGCAACAAGCAACAGACTGAACGCAGGCTAGTGCCTTACCTTTCAAGTGCCACAGAAGATAATACATGTATCACGGTAAATTGTTATGATGTTGAGGTCTTATTTACCAACATTTCTAAATTCCAATTCGATCAAGAATTTTAGAGGACCACGTCAGAGTCAAACGTTTTGCGGGAACAATAAATTAAACACAAATATTTAGAACGAATGAGGGAATGGATGTAAGTAATACTGAGGAAAAATGAAAGAATTTCTAGCATCAATAAAGATCCATTTATTTGTGAACAATTATTGCTGTCACCATTAATTATTGAAATAATTAATTATTAAAAAAAAATTTTGATCTTGTCCCTCGGCATTTGCACTCTTTCAGAAGCCCCACCATGGGGATTTGTACGTACATGTATAAGCTGACCCAACAGTGAGGCATTTGCAACATTATTAAAAAAAAGACAAATGCCTGATTAATGCCAGGGGGGGGGGGGGGGGGATGAGCGGGTTTGGAATTGATGGAGCAATTACCTTTATTCAACTTGTTCCTTCTTTGAAATGTAAACCACAACATGTACATGTGACTGTAGTCTACCTTAGGAGAACAAAAAATAGCAATACAACTTACTGTAGTTGATGACAAATTTAATTCTAGAGCATGATGCAAGATGCAGACCCTCAGGTTTTTGTTTTACTTCCACCTCTAATTTCCACTGTCAAAGATTTACTGTACATGTACATCTTCGCGCTTGAAATGCAGTGAAACAGGTGAAAAGAAAAGCAATGAAACATCTTTCTAGCTACACGTCATATTTAAAACCTCTTATAACTTCAAATGTGCACAAAACATGTTGAGAGCAAGCTTAAAACCTTACCGTATACGTGTAGCATATGTGTTAACTTCGAAAATTACCACGAAAGCTACTATCGAGCTGATATCAGGGCATAACATGTCAATAATTTTGATAGTCTATAAAAATCATACCTAATGTTATCAGTCATTTTTATCTCGTTAATGCGCATGCGCATTAAGCGAGATTTCGGAGTCGAGTACGAAAAAGGGACAAAAGTTGTTAACAAAATTTTGTGGACTTTTGTCCGGGGGGGTTTCTTGTTCCTTCTTTATAGAGGCTATATTAGGGCATTGAGGATATGGTTGGTTAAACCGGTTAGGATTTCAAGAAGGGCGTCACATACTGCCACTAAAATGTTTGGGGAGCACCCCCGGACCTATTGTTAATTTCCCTAGGGTATTGGGATGTCAGAACTTGTCATGAACTTATCATATCTCACATTACGTTACCGCAAAGGTATTAGTCCTTCTTAAATTTCGATATCTCACGGTACCTATCAGTTTCAATCATTTGTCGTAAAGCCATTATAGCTACTTTAAAAGGGTAAAAATAGGTCAAATGCGTTTTCTTGGGAAACGTAGTTTGAGAATTTCACGGTGTATTTTACTAATGGAGACGTTATAAGAAAGTTAAATGGGACAGGAAAGTTTGTGTTTTAATGTAAGCGGTATGGCAGAGCAAAATAGCATGAACTTTGCGTTTTTTTCTATTCATTGCTATTACGGTTTGATTGTTGTCAGAACTTGTCATGAACTTGTCATATCTCACATTACGTTACCGCAAAGGTATTAGTCCTTCTTAAATTTTGATATCTCACGTTACCTATCAGTTTCAATCATTTGTCGTAAAGCCATAAGGGTAAAAATAGGTCAAATGCGTTTTCTTGGGAAACGTAGTTTGAGCATTTCACGGTGTATTTTACTAATGGAGACGTTTTAAGAAAGTTAAATGGGACAGGAAAGTTTGTGTTTTAATATGAGCGGTATGGCAGAGCAAAATAGCATGAACTTTGCGTTTTTTCTATTCATTGCTATTACGGTTTGATTGTGCAATAGTATGGTAAACATGTCATAGTTTTGTTGATTTTTTGGCTTATAATGATGACGGTTGAATGGAATTGCGGCAAGCCTTCAATGGCTTAAATTTTTACGTCTTTTGCGTACTGTTGCATAATGAAACTGTAATATCAATGATTAATTGTTTTAAAATAGCACAAAAGCGAAAGTACACGGGTCAGCCAATACTATGCTACCGGTGCCAAGTGCAGGTTCAATCAAATTAGTTGCAACCTGTAGGTAAACGAACTTAAAATATTCACCTTTATACGGACTTCTATTTTATGAAAGGGGTCAATCCGGCAATTTTTTTTTAGTCATATGGGAAGTTTGACTGAGTCAGGGGCTCTCCCATTCAGTACATTTGATAGCTGCGTGGGGCTAATTAACACCACTCGTATTACTAATCACGTTAAAAGTGACATCAAATATTCTAGATATGACTTGTTTTCCAAAATCAAAAACATGACGGTAAAATTAAATCAAATAAATTGCCACTTTTACACTGTATAGTTTAACACTCAAAGAAAACAAACTGCTCGTAGTCTAAACGAACGTCTCAGTAACAGGCTATCCTCTTCTAAAAATCACATCTTTCTTAGTTCACCCACCACCCTTAACCCCCCGCCTCCTCACTCAAAAAATATTAAGACTTTTAACAAGAATTAACTTCAAATACCAATAAAATAAAAACCAATTCGTTTCTAAAATTTAAAGTGATCCATTTAATCCCTAATAGTTAGGAAACAGATGACACCACAACAGCATTAGATCATTCCTTCAACAACCATAGACAACTACCTAATTACTCCATTTAATAGAAAGACAGACATCGCTAATCTATTAAAACCGGAAAAGGTAGATATTTCGGCCCACCCACAATTAAACAAGTTTCAACAAAATATTACAGATCATACAAGATTTAATAACCAATCTCAAACAATTTGTCAATGTTGCTAACCCTTACATTTAAACGCTATTTCGGACAACCCATCTCTTTAAATCGTAATTCATCTTCATTTTCTTTCAACTTACCAATTAAACGTTATCCTTATAAAAACACAGACCTACGCATTGTGTTATCAAACATATCAATCAAAATATAAAAGGTATCTCCACAATACAATGCTCTTCCTTAAAACGATTTACACCTTTTCACTTCAAAAACAAAACAGAATAATCACCCATTTTACCCGTCAAGCTGTAAATCAAATAATTACACAAATTCGCAAACAACTGCACGAAAAAGTGCTTTTCAAACATTTCAAACAATGTCTCTCAAATAGACATACAGTATTCTCACGAATAACCAGCATCACAGCTACCCTTGGCTACAAGTATAAACGCAATGAAACTTCATCACACTTCGAACATAAATTCGCCTTTCGCGCTCCATCATAGTCCATCATTTAATGTGAAGGCCGACGAGAGACAGCGGGGAGGACAGGACCATACTGCCGACAATTTAAGATAACGCCTATTGACAGTAGAAAACCAACGTTTGAAACTCCTTTTAACTCCTATTTCAGTCGCACACTACAATTGTACAATTTCTAACCATCACAAAACCAAAATTACCAAAAATAATACCCTATTTAACGACTGAGCATGACCTCAAAAACCTTAACGTATCGACCCGCACATAACTATATACTGTACAAAACGAACTCCTCCCTCCCCCCGGAATATAACTGCAACGCTGCGGTGACCAAAACTTACGACATTCTATTCTAAATCACGCTAAACCATTCTACAAAGATCCAAGTCTTCTGCAATAATCATCACAAACTAAATTCTACCTTAAATTAAATTGACGTCTTTCTAAAAACTACATTTACCTCCATTGTGACACATGACATTATTCCGTCCGCTTCTCCAACATCAAAGCTGTATGATAATTCTTACATATCAAATCGTCACTATTCTGATTTACTCTTTAAGCACGACTAAAGGATTTGACAATCCAACAGAAATCGTCTACCAATATGCGAAGTACCCATTTCATTTACAATGGAAGACGAACAGTCGAAACCCATTTTCAGAGAATATTCTCTACCATCATATCGCAGCGTGACGTGCATTTTTAAAACAATGTAAGCTGTCAAATTTTATCGTTAAAACAGCTCAGATGACATATCTGATCCACAACTCAAATGAAAAAGACGTTGTATACCCCAAGGAAAATACTCCCATATAAAAATAACGGCTTCTCGTACGTTTTGGTGTCTCTGTTGAAATCAAGGAACTGTCGACTCTCCAATCTTCACAATTAACCAAACTAAACTTCACGAAAAGAAACATATACATGACATGACAACAAATACCTTTCAGAAACCCATAACCAACGAACAATACAAATTATTGACACTCTAAAATAGATATACAAACCAAAACAACTCGTAAAAACGATACAACTTTCCCCCCTTTCCGTTTGCCCTTTAATATAAATGTATCGGAACCGCAAAACCACACGACGGAGTCTCTATAAGCCTAAAAGTTAACTTGCCACTACAAATCAACTGCGAAGCCCACGAGACGGAGTCACGAAACCACTTCTTTTGTCTCCACGAAATCCAATTAAATTGGCATATTGTTAGCACGAAAATATGGGTGTGACGTAATGGTGCAAGCAAGGGACTACTAAAAAAAAACAGTTCTCAAATGACTAAATACAGTCCTCTACTCTCACTTCAACAATGAATTCACAGCTTTTTTTTTCTTTTAAAAATATAACACGCGTTTTCTAAATCTCGTTTCTTTCACCTTAAAAAAATCTCTAACTGTAATACTTACGCCGCCGACAGATCAATTGAGAACGAATTCAACTCGAAATCCTTAATAATCACCTCCTTCACGAAGCACAGCAAGAAAACAACCAAGGGAGACTGACAAATGAAATGCGCGAAAAAGGAGTCCGTATAGTGAAACAGTTAAACAAGAAACCTCAAAGACATCGCCCGCAACCATTCTGATCTAAGAAACGGAAAAACCACACTCCCCTCGAAACCCCCCCCCCCCCCCCTTCCCTCCCCCACCGCCAAGAACGCAATAAACGATCTGAGTTTCAGTTTTTACACCATTAAACTAAACAGTTTGCACAATTAAACAAACAGCATTTCTCTTTTCAGAGACAAAAAGAACGTCTCGTGATATACGTCACAGAACGTCATGGAAGAAGACGTATTGACAAACTTTTAAACTTTTACCTCTTCTTGTGCCACCAACATTCTCAAACATAACGAACTCCCCCCTTCCCCCCAATTCAGTCGCACACTACAGTTTTAGAATTTCTAACCATCACAAAACCACTGAAAATTACCAAAAACGATACCCTATTTAACGACTGAGCATGACCTCAAAAACCGTAACTTATCAGGGCCCCCACATACCTATATAGTGTACAAAACAAACTCCCCCCTCCCCCCGAGACATGACTGCAACCCTGCGTTTCCAAAACTTACAACATTCTGTTCTATATTACGCTAAACCATTCTACAAACATCCAAGTCTTCTGCAATAATCACCACAAACTAAATTCTACCTTAAATAAAATTGACGTCTCTCTATGTAAACTACTCTCTACCATCATATGGCAGCGCCACGTGCATTTTTAAAACAATGTAAGCTGTCAAATTTTATCGTTAAAACCGCTCCGGAACCGCTCAGATGACATATCTGATCCACAACTCAAATGAAATAGCTGTTCTATATTTCAGTGAAAATATACTTTTATACAAAAATAACGGCTTCTCATACCTTTTGGTGTCTCTATTGAAATCAAGGCACTCTCGACTCTCGAATCTTCACAATTAACCAAACTCAACTTCACAAAACATATACAAACATATACATATACATGACATGACAACAAATCCAAACCACAAAACCACACGACGGAGTCTCCACAAGCCGAAAAGTTAATCGACCGCGAAGCGTATTAAATTTGCATATTCTTAGCACGAAAATATGGGTGTGACATAATC
This sequence comes from Cladopsammia gracilis, assembly GCA_022457155.1. NCBI lineage: Eukaryota > Metazoa > Cnidaria > Anthozoa > Scleractinia > Dendrophylliidae > Cladopsammia > Cladopsammia gracilis. Next base: position 450,525 of record JAJGOT010000101.1, on the reverse strand, counting down.
GTACAAGCATCGGACTACTAAAATAAACAGTTCTCAAATGACTAAATACAGCCCTTGACTAAATTTCCCAAATTTCATAACACCCGTGCGAAACGCAAGGAGACAAAAAACAATAAACACCTTTTGCCATCGCGTGCTCACTGGAGGCCGCACCATTTATTAAGGTAAAAACAGGCTGAATCGTTACACGGGAAGCGACAATAAACAGAACTTTGGAGAGAACGAACTAGCATCCATAGCATGAAAAAACCCCATACCGCTCGCTACGAAAAGACAGAAGAAAAATCCCGGCCTCATAAACAATTCTCTCCAACTTGCCGGGCTCAATCGAAACAAAACTTTACAAGAATTTGAAATCCTAAATGACTGAGAAACTGACAGCCGTGATAGATATTGTCTTTGGCACAGCCATCTTTAGCATTTCAACTCGCCCATCGACCGCGACGCTTAAAAAATCTATCTTGAATGCCAGCGTTCGCTGCAGCAGTGGACCTTCCGGCTCAAAGTCTATGAACACTGGTAATGAAAACGTCTATAAACTCTCTAAAACCGTCCATGATAAACTCCCTCGTTCTTATGTAGTTAATCCCCTGGCATGGCTCTGAACAGCGGTAAATCTTCAGAGAGATCAATATACGCAGCTGCGATGTATTGCTCCAAGGCCTTCACAGGACAAATAGGAATGGCTGTCGTAACAATCGCAATCCACGCCCCATCACGAAACTGGTCAGTCTTTGACGATTCTAAAAATATGGAAACATAAGAGGAAAAACTTAGTATCAGCTCTTAGAACGCATAACTCAGTGAAACGGAAAAACCCGCCAAAACCCTGTAGAGGACATTAAGCTCCGAAGAAGAGGAACTGACTTCATTAAGCAGGCACTGCAACTAAACTGCAAATTGAAAAGGGTTGACAGGCAGGTAACAAATGTGATTAGACCAAGCCCACTGTTTCCATCTTTTCAAACCTCCTAGGTAAGAACACACAGTGGTCCGCTCTAGAAGCGAGGACGGTTCCTCGAACCAAGCTCGCCGGCAACGGCTGAGAAATGTAGAGGAACTGAGGCGAAAAACGCCCTCCACATCTCAGAGCGACATACATCTGCAAACAGAAAAGCACTAACAAAAACATAAAATATTGCATTCGAAAACTCCTCGTGCACATTTCGTCCCTAAGATTCAAACTATAATATGTCCTTGAATTTTCTTTTCTTTTTTTTTTTTTATATAGGCACTGATGGTCCCTAACAGACTAGACACAAGGCACAGATGGTCCCTTACTGACTGGGCACAGATGGTCCCTGACAAACTCAACACAAAACTGTGCTTGAATTTTCTTTTTTTTTAATGGGCACAGATGACACAGATGGTCCTTTACTGTTTTTGGTCCCACACTCTCTGCGCACGGACGGTCCCTTAGTGATTGTGCACAATTGGCCTCTCTCTGGGTCGACACAAAACAAATCCTGAATTGAAATAAAGTAAATAAAAGAAATAAATATAAATAATTAACTAAATAAATAAATAAATAAATAAAAGTCAACCGCCTCCAGCGAAGAGCACCAAGAGAACGAATTAACATACGACAACTCCTTTAATACACTTACCAAATCCCTTGATACTACATAACAACAAGAGCATATTTTTCAGCTAATTTATTCAAAAACGCAGAAAAATCTTATCCTCTAGTCTCAATTCCACAATGAATTGACAGCTCTTTTTTTTTCAAAAATATAACACGCGTTCTCTAAATCTTCTCGTTTCTTGCACCTTAAAAAAAAATCTAGCTGTAATCTAACGCATTAACGAGATGGCTTTAAGAGCCCTTTGATCTTTAAGGTGAGCTTCTGTAATTGTTAAGTGTGCAGCAACCCGCCACGATTAACTTTAGTTATTTGCGGGTTGCTAATATATTTTGTTTTATTATTTGAAAATAAATTGTTGTTGTTGTTGTTAAATCGATCGTTGTTGGCAAACACGGATAAACGAAGCAGGATCGGCTATGTCAATACTTTATTTTACCGATTTTACACTGCATGTAATTGGAAGCTCAAATAAACACAAGCTGAAATGAGAAACTACTCTTTTCTTCCAATAAAGTGATTCATTTTCATGTCAAATCATTTTACGTCTTATCAGTGACTTATGCATCTCAGTTTCATGCTACTTCTTGATCGCCGCCTTCTGTCACACTGTCATGCTGCTTCTGTGTCCTGTTCTCATAAAACCTGATTAAACTCCAGTGCTTATCAATTTTAACAGAATTTAACGGCTTTTTGGGGTTTGATTATTCGATTCTACATTGAATAACTAACCACTTGGTTAGTTTATTGCCGTTAAGCCCCGGCTACATGTTCTAACATCGTTATATAACATTTTTTTGGTTCAACAATGTTAGAACGTGTAGCCGGCATGTTAGATGACGTTTATCTAACATTTTTTGTGAGAAGAATGTTATGATTTCGATCAAACACGGTTTATGCTTCCATAAAAAAGTCGTTCGAGCTATTATTAGTTTGGTTAATTTCGTAGCCATGAAAATCTTGTGATTATCGACTTTTATCGACAAATTAAACCTGTCGATTGACAATTATCGACAAATATCGAGTACTGTCGACTTATCAACTACGTTTTCGATGATCGATTTTGATCGACATGTTACGCCTTGTGATATTTAATTATTTTTTCAGCGCCCAGAGTCGCAGACTTTTGCCAATCTGTTTGTAATTAAGCTTAACAAAATAAACGCTTTAATAATAATTTTAAACTAGTTAGATGTGCACAATATCAAATAGAAACTAAGGCGAGGGTCGCACTACGACTATTTTGGTCAAATTTTGTTTACTTATCCAATTAAATCTATCATCACTAGACGATTCCTAGTGCGAGCCTAAATTTGTCAATCCACCAAAACTTTGCCGACTGACTAAAATATCAAAGGAGCCGACGAACACCGGTAGAGCAGGACTTTTTAGCTTTTTTTCTAGACGAACAATAGAAATACTTGGACAACTGTCACCACTTATCATATTAAAGAAAACCAGAACTGCAGATATCTGATTGTATCTGAATTTATTGGATGAGGAACTGTCCAGGCGTATGGATGGCGGCGAAATCTCCGACGAAGACGTCTTCTCCTCGTATAAATAGAAAGTATCAAAGCAAATGCATCGCTTGACCATCTCTCGTACAAAATTAAAAAAAAAATTGCTTGTTGAAGTTGAAGTTGCAAATAGAGAACGTAGAAAAGGCTTAAAGTAAACGCGATTGCTTCGGCTGGGCGCATTGTTGCTGTTTGTTTACAAAGATGGCGCCAAAGTATTGATGGCTCATGTAGCATCTGGCTTTAATAACTGTCACAATTGTAAATTTTGTAATCGCCAGTGCGACCCAAAAACACATCAAGATAATCTTGATTTCCGTTCTTGGAAAAACGGATTTCTGAACTTTTTCCATGGCAAACCTTTAAACTTTGCTCAAGTGCGACCCTTGTCTAATAATCAATCGCCCCAAAAGGTCTAAAATAACCCTGAACCCTGTCCAGTTGGACATTAGGTTGAAAGTTAAACTTACTACATGTAATTTAAAACTCAAATCATTTACCTTTTCCAGCTTTTCTTGTCCATTCCAAGTTTGAGAATCTCACCGGCACATGCATGACCGGGGAACCACATATACACTCTAAGCAGACTTCTTTGCGCTATATCGTAAGTTAGCCACGAAAAGGACAGTTTGTAAAGCAATTTCGCCAGCTTTTTGCCACTAAACAGGACTCTGAATCGACGAAATAAAATAAATTTTCTGTGCTGACGCTACAGTACACGCAAAAATGGCGGAATCCGTTGTCGTGAAAACTCGAACCAGTCCTCCCGCTGACCATCTCCTGCAAACCCGAGCAGGGGAGGGGAGGGAAGTGGACCGAAGGGGAGGGGAGGGTGGGGAAATAAAAAAAAAAAATCTAACCCCTGATCGGTATGAAAGAAAAATGCTACAGAAAAACTGCCAAACCATTGGTAAGAGGTAAGATAAAAACCACTTATGCAGATTTGTTTATAGTTCTAAACTGAAAAGTCGCTGAACAGGATCAGGAAAGGATGGATTTTCAAGGTCTTCCACGTGTAAAACTTTTTTTCGTCAGCTTCATTTTTACTAGAGGAGTAATAATCGCCTTTTTTATACACAAAAATAACATAATTTTAACCTGGGCGGAAAAACGGAGGTTTTTTTTAAGTTAATAAAAATGTTTGATGGTTCCAAAAAGTTCCAAAAATCAGTCAACTTCCGTGCGTTCTGGTCACGTGTTTCATGACGTCATACTGATAACGTTCATAAAGAACTTATTTTTAGACTTATATCTACCAACCTACAAAATTTGTTAACTTTGCATTTCACCCTTACAAAGATACATGTTTACAAAGATACTTGTCCCCAGACCCTTATTTGCTCATGTGTATAGCCCCCTTAATTTTGAAAATCCAGAACCATACCGGGAATGACGAAATGATGCAAGTGAATGCCTTCCTTGCCACGTTGACTGTATTTCCATTTATCATAGCATGTTCCTAAAAACCGTTAAAAGGCACTTGGGGGCATAGTCACGTGACTGATGACGTCATCGCACTTAGTCAATAAAAATAGGTATTTTATGGTAGGTGCAAATAGCACGCGGTGTAGTATCCTCATTTACTCAAAATTGACGGAGTTATTTGGTATGGAATTTTTTCTGGTGCAAAGGGTGCTGGGAAGGTTTTTATTATAATTATAATATATTATTTAACAAGTGAAACCGGAAATAATATATTATAATTAAATAATTTTAACATATTCCGTAGACTATAGTCCAAAAAAGAACTTCAACAACGTTCTCAGGCATGTTAAGGCATGGTTTGAAGCCTAATTTGCATAAAATCTGAAAAAAATCCTAACTTTACGACAATTTGCCTTAAGAATCTCAAACTTGGCAAGAAAATAAAACGTAATGACTTGAACTCGTTTTTTCCTCAAAGTGTCGAACTTTTGAATCACGTGACCTGTAAATAATAATTTAAGGGAAATAATATTCGGAGTAAAATGGGGAACACAAAATGAAATATAAGTAAACGTTATTGGGTATCGATCTTGTACATCTGAAAAGCTTTTCATGAATTAGCCTTTTAATCGTGTCCATGTTAAATAGGAACGCTGCAATTAACGGAAATAGGTCACGTGACTAAATAAATAGCTTAATAACTTCCAATAGAAATAACAGATGCAACCATACAAGGCTAATTCATGATGAGGTTTTAGGATTAAAAAGTATAAGACCTAAACAGACTTAATTATATTTCGTTTTGTGTTCCCCATTTTACTCTGAATATTTTGGTCGTTAATTATCATTTACAGATCACGTGACCCAAATATTCGACACTTTAAGCTAAGAATGAGTTAAGGTCATCAAGTTTTATACGGTTACTAAGTTTAAGCGTGTTACGGCAAATTTTCGCAAAGTTATGATAGTTTTCAGATTTTATGCAAATTAGGCTTAAAACCATGCCTTGACATGCCTGAGTTGAAGAAAAATCTGCGCCGTTCAAGTAAATCCTGTAAATAAACATGTGTACACCACATGGCCTGCTTTTCAAAGGTGCTACGTGTAATTGTGGTGTTGGGAGGGTTCATACTAACTATATAGAGTTTGAGGGGGCAGCAAAAAAAATGCGCTGACCCTTAAGAGTAAATAGAGGTTATTCAGCGTGAAGTCGTGTAATACGGCTGAGTATTTACTGACGAGTAAAAATGCCCAGCCGTATTGCACAACTTTTCATTGAATAATAATAATAATAATTATTGTTTATGATACCGATTACGACAGAAATCTCCTCCTAAAACTAAGTTTTTGAAGCTGTTTTTGCTAGTGCACGGTCAGAAGAATGTCATATTTTGCACTCGTTTTGATGCATATTTGCACTCTAGAATGCTGTCAAATAATGTATCATACATTGTATTTGCATTGTTTTGGTGCATATTTGCAATGTCAAATGCTACATGTATGTTGCACAATAGCACCATTTACATTGATTTATAATACAGCAGTATTTGAAAAAATATATATTTATTTAAATTCAAATAATACATTAAAAGACTTTCTGATACACATAAAAGGTTATTGATTTGACAAAATGTACTGGTCATTATTATAATCAAAGGGCTCTTAAAGCCATCTCGTTAATGCGAGAGAACGTAAGGTAATAAAAAAAACAACAAGAAGAATTGGAAAAGTTGGGTGCCTTTGATAGGTAAATATAGTGAAGACGTGATAGGTAATATGTGTAAAGTTGCTAAATGGTCTATTGAAGTTGATGTTAATTTTTAGCGGGTAAAGTAGCAACACTTCTGAATGGACACGAATGGGTTTGACTTGTATGTCTTCGCGCGTGTTTTGTTTCTGACAGTCGCGTCATATATATATAATATAACTTGTTTACGAATTATCTGTTTCGTTTTTATACGAGGTATAGCATACAGATGTAGTATACAATGGCTTTGTGGCTACATCGGGTGGGGTAAGACGAGGCGACTTGCTGCCTGTGTTTATTCAGTATAGCAGAAGGGCAAAATGCGAGTCGCACCAGTCAACTGGATATGGGTATTGGCAGGATAGAGAACATTGAGAAAAAGATTGAAAATACCTGTAGGTCTAATCATGGAGTTAGACATTGCAGTCATAGAGGACTTAAGGGCTCTTTTAGAAGCCACCAAATCAATAAAAGTCATGAGCAATGACTTGTATGGCATTACAATGGCAATTTTCTTATCAATCGAAATTTGGGAAAGATGAACGAAGGTTAAAAAAATTTACTATCTTTATTTATTGATATTTAAACAGAACTAAAACATATTGCAACGATTTTCATTTAGGATTAAAATTGATTTACTGGCAATGTTTTTAAACAGCCAATTCATATATGCATTGTATATGTGGATGTATGAGACAAAACAAGAACTTTGTGCATGTGAATAAGTTCAATAAAAAGAGGGTGGCGAAGGGTCTATGCATGACGCGTGACCAGGGAAAAAAATCAGTGCGTGAAACGTGAAAGTTAGTAAAATGGAAACGTGATTCGTAAATTTAGTACCTAATATCCTTGTAAGAAACCAGACTAAGGAATTTAACGAATATGTGACTCGTGAAATTCATAAAAAAGTGCGTGAAAAGGGATCGTGACCCCCCTCCCATTGTAATCTCTAAAAAGAGGAATGTTTTCTCTAAAGACTTCATTATATTTTTAAGGTAGACTATTGTAAAAAAGGCAAATGAAAATCTTTTACTTGTCGCTTTTTCCGTTGACTCAACAAATGTGTACCTTCAAGCAGAATGGTGTCTCTTGTAGGAATAGAGCTGATGATTAGGTTTCGTTTCCTTTTATAGCCAATTGAAATGCGAAGCTGTTTTCAAAACATCTCGGCTCAAAGAGGCCTTCCAAGGGGTAAAAGCGACAAGCGACATGGCCCCGAAAACTGCCGACACGAGACGTTCCACTGACGTTCTGAACAGAACAGCGACAAGCGACTCGATTCCGCTTCAAAAATACGACTAATTACGACAGCGACACAATAAACACTGAAAATAGACAGCAACTTCAGAAAGTTGTGCAATTTACCAATAAAAGTTAAACATTATTGACCATATCGTCCATATCAACACAGGACGGTCTGTTTTAATGATCTATTTCTTATTGAAACTTCTACCAACCTCGTTTCCAAGGCCCATCTCTTCCTAGCCTGCGGACAGGCTTCCAGTAAAATAGCGCCGGAAAATGGCGCCCCTCCGAACCAGGAGCCTGTTCGCAGGCTATTCTCTTCCTCTCTGCAGTTAGAGTAGACCCTAGACTCCTGGTATACATACTCGGTGACCTTTGATTTTTGGCAATCATTACTCATGCGCGTAGCGGCATGAGGTAAGGTTTCGGCTCCGTTTTTCTTGTTATTATTATTATTATTATTATTATTATTATTATTATTTTTATTTTTTGTGTCACGATTTTGCATGCAAATTTATGCACGCATATTTTAAATTGTACACTTCCGGTTCATAGCTTTGCCACTACACTTCCTGTTTAGTGACTTCCGGCTACTCTCACTTCCGGTAAAAGAGCGTTACTCAAGTGTCACGACAGCGTCTCCTACAACCCTACTTACATTAGCAATGTTCATGTTTGGTATATATAAGTCTTAGAAGAATCATTCCCTTCATTGTGGTACAGCCTACTTACGCATGCGCATGAGTATAGGCTGCTAGGAGCCTCTTGTTTATTTCAAAGTTTTTCTTTGTGTTCTGAATTCTGGTGATCTGTACAGCTCCGCAAATGATCCCGGACCGCAAATGATCCCGCTCAAAAATAATAATAGAATGGTGTGGATTTTTTTTACTAGAGCTGTGCATATACATCTAGTTTATGCCTAAGCCTGGATTTAATAAATAGAGGAATGGTGTGGATAATGGAATGGAGTTGATAAGGGAATGACGTGGTAGTTGAGCTTTTGTCACAATTATTTCTAAAGCCATATTTTGACCTCACAAATCAGGGTTTACATTTTTTTATCGAGGCTAAAGAATTTCGTTACGACACTATTGGATTCACTCTCAATCAACAAAAACGTAATTCGTTTTATTTGAAATCATAAAATTGTGAGCAGATTCTATTGATGCCCACGCAACATACGTCGCATATCCTTACTTATAAACTGGACATTAATTTAGTCAAACCAAACATTTGGTATTTCAAAGGAAAAAACATTACCAGGAACATAACGCAATGTTACAGGCTAATTAGTTTTCTTCCAGGTCTGCTCGTCCCCTTTATGTTCACCTACTAGGCTCAAAAAAAGTTCATGCATTAAGCAAACATCACAAAAAAAAACAGTCATTGGAATAGACCTGCAATGCTCCACCACTGTCAAAGACGCCTTGGGTGTAACATTGAAACTTTTTTCCACATTTACTGGACAAATCTCCTCCGTATAAACTTTTCCCTCGCCGCACTTGTTTTTTAACTGTTCGCGGTCGCACACTGGAACGTCGCGGACTCTTAGAAGCGGAAAGGTCTATTGGTTCCAGACTGTGATAATGTAGCTCAGCTTCATGGCTAAGTAACGCCATACCTCCGTTGCTTTTATCGTTGTCGTCATCTTCATACCCAGCTGAATGAATGACTTTTAATCCTGCCTCTCCTAAACTTGAGACTATCGCCACCGGGATATTTAACATGTTAATCAGTCCCAACAATGCAATCCAGTTCCCCCACTAGCCATCCTTTGCCATTCTTCGTAGATAGGTCTTCCATGCGCCATGATTGACAAAATCTCTGAAATGAGCTCCGTCTGGTGTGGTTGGGTTTAGTCTGAGATAATTAACCAGGCTAGAGCGTAATTCTGAGACGCTCTGGGATACCATCCCCAGGCAAATTATTTGGTCATTCATCGCATGGAATAAACAATTGCCATCTTTTGGCGTTGGAGGGCTGGTGATAAGTAAATTCCGCGTTACTGACTTCTTTATAACAGACACTGGGCTCTTTAACTTTTTAGACAATCTAACGCGTGTTTTATTAATTCATATTTTTAGATTAAATAGTTACTCTTTTTTAAAATATGTATAAGTCTGTATACATATGATATTATAATTTTTATTTTTTTTTTTAATTTTAAGGTGCATTTCCAATGTCGCGTAATTTTTACGAGCGTAAATAAAAATAAGAGTTGATGTATGAACAACTCGCGTAAACTTTTGCACAAGCTGTTCATACATCATTTCTTATTATATTTACGCACGTAAAAACTACGCGACAGTAGAAATCCAGGCTTAGGCATAAACTAGATGTATATGCACAGCTCTAGTAAAAAAAATCCACATCATTCCATTATTATTTATGAGCGGGATCATTTGCGGTCCAATTTGGGGATCATTTGCGGTCCGGGATCATTTGCGGTGCCGGGATCAATTGCAGAGTTGTACAGATCTCTGGTGATGTTATATCGTCAAATAACAGTCAATAAGTAACTCTTCCCGCATGGTAAAACACAAGGAGGAAAACAGGAAACGAAAAAAATGAAAAAAAGCAGCAGTCGACACAAATCACACAAGGCTCATAAGACTCAAAAGCCTCGGAAGGATGCAAAAAGTAAGTGAATTCTTTCTATGGTATTTTATGCCTTTTTGGGAAGGAATATGATGAAGGTAACCTTGAAGATTTATACATCAGTGGTCGTTGGCCACCCATGATTGTAAGTTCAGAAAATTACTCTGAAATCATGATCACATGCACTGAAGACCTCGAAAATACAGTTGAACAACATCTCGCACTCTCATTAGACTCGTATAGTATATGACATAAAAGAAAATCGAAGGTCACCGAAAGGAAATGGATTTGAGTTCGAGATTACGGGAAGTTTGAGAGGTTCAACTAGTCTCAACTATGAAACTGTAGGTGCAAATTGCGGATCATCGCCATACAGAATTAATTCTCTGAGGACTGTCAGAAATGTCAAGCAGAACCGGTTCAAAAACAAGCTAGGATCATCCTATCTTAATCTTTGATGTGTGCCACAACGCATCGGAAAACTGTTTACGTTTATCCGCGTTTGTAGATCTTTATATATAAGACATAAACATCTTGTTCATTGCTATTTTGAGACTTAATTCAGTCAGGAAGTCAGGACAAAAAGTGCATATCCTTAGAATTCCTCTATTCCTCAAAGAAAGAATTGAGCAAATATTTATTTTTCCAACTTTAATTTCATTTTTAAGATTCGCTCTCTCCCGTTCTTTCTAATCTTCCGGAAACCGGACATTCCACAATGATAAAAAGGAAACTTTATTACGAAAGCTGTCAAAGCCAGGCAAACAATGAAAAGCAATTTTCACTACTTTTTACTTCAACTGAGTCTCAAGCTGTCGCAGTGCTATATTTTTCTGACTTTTCTGTCTTTTCTTGTGATCTTCACCGGAAATGTTTCTGTCTTTCCTGCACGCCACAACCGTGGATCCGGAAAAAAAGGTGAAAAAACGTTAATCAAATGGTTTTTACTTGAGTAGTATTGGCACTCAAATAATAGGGCCATTTATACGACAGAAAATAAGACGCGTCTTATCTAAGACGCGACTTAAATAAGACGCGAACCGATCGTATAAACAGTACAAAATAAGCATTCGTGTCTTATTTTAGACGCGACTTAAATAAGACGCGTCTTATCTTAGAACAGGGTTTTCAGCTGTTCTTATTTTGTCCGCGTCTTAAATAAGACGTGAACTTCCTCGTATAAATGCTTTCGCGTCCTAAATAAGACGTGAACAACAAGTGCGCCGTATCAAAAATAAGACGCGAACCATTTATACGTGATCTTCGCGTCTTATGTTGGACGCAAACGTATAAATGGTACACTTCGCATCTTATTTAAGTCGCGTCTTAGATAAGACGCGTCTTATTGGCTCCCGTATAAATGGCCCTAATATCTTCTCAATTAAGTCCGTAATAATGCCAATGTATGTCTTGAATCGAAACGCTGAAATCGCTTTTAAAATGGTTGTTAAAATGCTTGCTTTGTCATTCAATTCAGAACAACAAACTTTTACTTGTACACGAATAGAACTGTAGAAAGAATTGCAGCAAACAATAACTTCTACATTTGCACAATTAGTTTGTTCAGCAAAATCACGAGATCCCTTGCATACTATTGCATAATCAAAGCGCAATTTTTATCACCGTCAATACATTCTACCATGTACCTAAATCTATTAATGGCAATGATTTGAAATTTGAAAGATTATTGATACCGTAGGTAACGTGAGATATCAAAACTAAATAAGAACTGTAATACCTTTGTGGTGACGTAGCGTGAGATAATTATGACAAGTTCATGACATCCCAATTGCTCCTCAAAAAACGCAAAGTTCATGCTATTTTGCTCTGCCATATCGCTCATATTAAAACACAAACTTTCCTGTCCCATTTGAAATTTTCAGTCAAACTTCGTTTCCCAAGAACATTTGACCTTTTTTACCCTTCTAAATGAGCACTAATGGCTTTACGACATATGATTGACAAGAAAAACACAAATTTCTTGAACCTTTGAAGATCAATGCCGTCTCGGACACATCCACGTAAAAACAAATTTGAAAGATTGATATGTAACGCTATATATCAAAACTTAAAAAAAAATTATGACATGCCAATTCCCTAGGGAAATTAACATAGGTCCGGGAGTACTCCCCAAACATTTTAGTGGCGGTGTATGCGATAAAATCCTAACCACTTCTTGATATTTTCTTCGTATTGGCACATAAATAATATCTTCTCAATTAAGTCCGTAATAATAAGTTCCAATGTCTGTCTTGAATTGAAACGCTCAGATCGATTATAAAATGGTTGTTAAAATGCTTGCTTTGTCAACAACAAAATTTTACTTGTATACGAATAGATCTGTAGAGAGAATTGCAGCAAACAAGAAATAGTTTGACTAAGTCTGCAAAATCACGAGGTCCCTTGCATACTATTGCATAATCAAAGCGCAATTTTTATCACCGTCAATACATTCTACCATGTACCTAAATCTATTAATGGCAATGATTTGAAATTTGAAAGATTATTGATACCGTAGGTAACGCGAGATATCGAAACTAAATAAGAACTGTAATACCTTTGTGGTGACGTAGCGTGAGATAATTATGACACGTTCATGACATCCCAATTGCTCCTCAAAAAACGCAAAGTTCATGCTATTTTGCTCTGCCATATCGCTCAACTGCATTTCCCAAGAAAACGCATCCCTTCTAAAGCAGCTTCAATGGCTTTACGACAAATGATTGAAACTGATAGGTAACGTGAGATATCGAAACTTAAAGAAGGGCTTAATACCTTTGCGGTACCGTAATGTGAGATATGACAAGTTCATGACAAGTTCTAACATCCCAATACCCTTGGGAAATTAACAATAGGTCCGGGGGTGCTCCCCAAAAATTTTAGTGGCAGTATGTGATGCCCTTCTTGAAATCCTAACCGGTTTAACCAACCATATCCTCAATGCCCTAATATAGCTTCTATAAAGAAGGGACAAGAAACCCCCCCGGACAAAAGTCCACAAAATTTTGTTAACAACTTTTGTCCCTTTTTCGTACTCGACTCCGAAATCTCGCTTAATGCGCATGCGCATTAACGAGATAAAAACTATTGTAACTTTCCATATCTTCCTCATATCAACCAGTGCACATTCACTTGGAAGATGACAAAGCTTTTGAAAAAAAGTAAGAACGTTGTCATGATGCTTAAATTCTCTATTCTGTATGATCTGGGGATGATCAAACAGTACATGTACATGTATATAACCAATTCACTAAGAAGAATGTCCTATCCATCAAGTGATCTAAATCACTTTGACAGCTCTTCAAATTTTTTTTTTTTTTTTTTTTACTTTAATTTACTATTTTGTTTTCATGTTTTTAAGAAAGAAAGGAATCCAGTTTGCCAATGTTTCTATGTACACTGTACGTGTACCTCAATACAACCTTAAATTTTTGCAATAATCGCTGGGCGGCCATTTTCCCAGCACCCAAAAATGGCCACAAACAGAACTTCAGAAAGCAATGTACCCTGGTTGAGAATGACCCTTTAATGATTTAAAGGGAAGGTCAGATAATTACATTACAACGCTTTTTACAAACAGACAGTATCAATATTAATTGAAAATATTTTAGTCATTGTAAAAAATTCCATTCACTGTTTCAGTCGTTGTAGAAAATCCACCTTATGCGTACCAAGGGATGCCTCTTCATCAGTCTGATGAAAATAATAGAAAACTTAATTTAAGCATGTTCGCACGTATTGTTTATGTACATCCTTACTGCACATACAGTTTATGTCACAATGCCATGATACATCATATAACTCAGCCCGCGCACAGAGGAAAAAACTAACCACATGAACAGCTGTGAGCCACTGCATTCACTTCGCTAAATAAAAGTTGGTGTCACTTCCATTTTTTTGCATTTTTTTAAGTCATTTATTTATCCGGGGACATCTGATTAGCATAAATACACTGTGACTAGTTTAAACACTACCCTGGCTCTGACATGAGTTACTTATTACCAAGCTATAGCAAAACCATTATATGGGAGGACGGAGGGAATGCCCTAATGCACAGTCCAATGAAAGGGCTCTAAGAGCCATGCATCTCCTGAATACGAAACAATGTAAGTATAATTTTAGTTGTTCTTGACGTTTAGGATAGGATAGGATAGGATAACAGAAATATCCATTGTGTGAACAACAAAACTGGATGAGCCGAGTAAGCAAGCAATGACAGCAATACAGTGACATTTCCCCTAAATGCTACAAATCCATTATTTTGAAATTCACAGATCAGTTATACATGTAATTTTCCATCACACTAAGTTTGAAGTCCAAGAATTGAAGAGCAAACAGATTTTATAATATTTTAAACATTTTTGCATGACATAAATATGCACCAAATCATATGAACTCACAAGTAACATACGTTATATAACATCCGCTCACATGTACACTCTGCTATAAAATTATTTACCGGGGAACTGACATGCAGCATGTGTTATATATACTCAAAGTTACACCATTTATTCAATAACAGCAATTATCTTTTAACACATAATACACTAACCAGTGGAAGTGAAAAGTTTACGACTGAGGGATATCTGTACCCATATATTAAATCTCATATATTAAAGCTGAGTCCGGTACGTGTATGTTGAGCATTTCACGAACCCCGCAATGGGAGCCATATTATTCAGCAATACAAAAACATAACTATAACAAAAATTTAGACATTGTAAGTTAAGCTTGGTTTTGTTTAATTTATATAAGTTACATAATTGTCTAAACCATCTTGAAATACACTGTGTATGAAGTCAGCAATCAGTGTCACCATTCTTATTTACCTTGAGTCAATATTAATTTTTTGGCCCATTCTCCAAAGGGTTCATGATGTTATAACAAATTTCAGTCGATGAAGACACTTCAAGACAGCGTAATACTTTTTACTAGCAGCATGCCAGAAGGGCTGATTAAGAACTGTCATTGAATCTTTACAAAAAAATGCGCTTCCTAAAATGTATATTAGAGTACTGGCAAGTTAAACAACTACATGTACAACAGACCTTACTATACCATGTGATATTTGATTATTGCATCTGCTAAGAGGTGCTGTTCAATTATTGATAAACATTGTGTCCACTGACCGGGGTTCACCAGGGTAGTCCAAATTGGACTGGGGATCAGCTTTTTCAGGTCACATGTCCAAAATGACAAAAAAAGCAGACTTGACATGTACATGTACCTTTAATATCCAATTTGATTTGTCCTTGAAGTCTTTTTTGGACATGTCTTAGGAGACAAATTTAGGAATAAAACTCATTATTAGGAAATAATTGTCTGGAGTTTAAATAGTGCATCAAATTAAATTACAATGTATACAGTCAAATCTCCTGTAAGCGGACACCCAAGGGATCAAGGGAAAGTGTCCGCTTACGGGAAGTGTCCCCTTAAGGGAGGTGTCCGGTTACGGGAGGTGTCCGCTTACAGGAGGTTGAAAACAAAATAGTACACTAGAGGGCTTATCATGCACCAGTACATGTCTTTTGAAGCTTTTAAGACCACTTGTAATTGTGTTATCCATCACAGGGTAAAAAAAAAACATTAAAAGACTTGTAAAAATCAACGGTAAAACACGACGTTTCGACCGTAGATGACGGCGTGTGAAACCAACATAACCTACATAGCCAACATAACCTGGTTTCACGCGCCGTCATCTACACCAACGTGTTGAAGAACACAAAAATTCTTCTTCGTCAATTGGCAAGCATTTTCGCGACAAACATTCTTTGGCTCCTAAGGATCTTACAAAGAACTTGAGTGTCTTAATGAAGTGCACGGACAAATTTGACTGCCTCGTATATGAGATGTTTTTTATTCACGAACTGAGACCTACTCTCAATGTACAATCTGACTCAATTCGTGCTAAGGTTTTTAATTAGTTTTTAATTAGCTTTTTACTAGTTGTTTTCTTTTTACATTTTTATTGTCCGTTTACACCTACAAATTTCATGCAAAAATTTTTTACACTTTCTATGTACATATATATATTTTTACTATTCTATTTCACCTCTCACTTGATAATGACCGACGTACGGTCGAAACGTCGTGTTGTACCGTTGATTTCATCCTCGGAGACCCAGGGGCAATCAGGTGGGGCGCGACGAAAATCGGCATAAGTTTTCAAGAACGGCGAAGAGAGCCCCTGGGAACTGATACTTACACGAGTATTTCGAAAAGGCCGCGCAAATGCAGGCTCCTGATTGGGCAGAAAAAAAACCTTTGTATTATTCTGCCCAATCGGCGAGCAGCAGGGCTAAAGTCACTTTCGTGTGTTCTTACACGGCGCTTGTTGATGTTGTTGTTCGGTCGCCATACTTGTCTGGTTCGTACACCAAAGTTCTGCATTAAGTTTCGTCAGAGATCCTAAACGTTCGAGAAATCATTCCCGATGTCAGCAGCAAAAGACTTTACAACATCCAACGGGAAAATTATCTTTTGGACCGATCAAAGGTATCGTAAATACTTGCTTGTTTATGGGCGAGTTGATAAGTTTTCGATTTTAAATTTTCTGAGCTTTTTGGTAGGCAGAATTTTCCCCTTACATCGTTTGTGGCAACTAAAAATTTCCCACACTGTGTGTATTATTTTGGTGCACGAGCCAGACAAGTGTGCCGACCGGCCGCCGATGTGCTGACGGTCCTTTACGCTCAATTTTTCCAAGGGAAACCGGCGGGAAGATATTCAGGTTCTATCGTAAAACGAGGCGTCATACTTATTTTGTTTTAGATTTTATTTTTCACAACAGTTTGGAGCTTGAAAAAGTTACAGATTGTGCCAAGAACTTTCAACCTCTAAGGGTTCTCATCAGGGCATGTTTGTGAATATTACAGAAAGTTACGTATTATTAAATATGCTGAAAAACTAAAATGAAAAATTCCCTAAGGTGTTGTATTAGTGTTGATAGGGTTTTTCTTTCTGGAATAATCATGTATAATTAGGAACATTATGGTTGGTGAACTGTGTCATTCCTGACACTTCTTTCTCAAACTCATTAATAATTCATGACGAGAACACAAAGGAAATCACTACCGTGAAGGAGGTTTTGAAATCGTTTCTTAATTTGCATAGATTTTAGCGATTTTATTCCTTCGTTTTCTGCGCATTTAACGATCAGTTTGAGAAGCTATATCAAACACTCGAAACAGTGTTTCATCAGATTTCCAAACACCTTGAAGTGGTTTAAAAAAACTCGGTGCGCCTCGTTTTTCCAATCCACTTCTCGGTGTTTGGAAATCTGATGAAACACTGTTCCTCGTGTTTGATATATTACGTCAAATCGAGGTACAATACCATCAAATGTTATCAACTTTTCGCTTTTTGGTCACGACCCAGCAAGTTAAGTTAATTAAGTTAATTTTGGACCGATCAAAGGTATCGTAAGTACTAGTTTATGGGTGAGTTGATAAGTTTTCGATGTTTCGATGTTTTCGAATGTTAAATTTTTGGTATTTTCTCCTTACATCGTTCATGGCAACTGAAAATTTCCCATACTGCATGCATTATGCACCAGTCAATGTACGTAAATTTCCCCCAACCCAGGCCTGAGTGGGAACTTGGAATTTGTAGTCAGTGAAAGTAAGAAAATGCTCAGCCCCTGGGAAAACGCTTTTGATCCAATGACCCTGCCCTCGGGAGCATCTGGGAAAAATACATTAAAACTTTGAACGAACAAAAATAATGTACAATGTCAAGTCACCATTTATTTTCTACTGAGATCACAGCCTTCTTCATGATGCTTCCATGTAAAGACACTTTACAAAGCATTTTTATGTATTATTAAATTTGCTCGTCTCTGTTTCGCTTTTACTATCGAATCAAGAACAAAGATAATGTAAGCAAAATTACTATGCTGTGCGAAAATTAAACTGCTGACAACAGAATGGTGAATTGCCCAGTCTGGGAGGCGAAGATCGTGATTTCTACCGTACTCCCTGCCTACCATGGGACCAAACTGGAGTGAATATGAAGTGAAAGTCCCGCGTTACCCTGCTCATCAGGCCCGGGTTGTGGAGGGGATTTACATTGACTGGTGCATTATTTTGGTGCATGGGCCAGACACGTATGTCGACTGGCGACCGGTGCATCGTACGGTCCTTTACGCTTACTTTTGTGCGCAAAGTGTAGGCTGTAATTTGGGCTGTACGATTCAACAGGTATCTGATATCATGGTTGATGTAAGCCAAATTAGAGAAGCAATTGCCAAAAATTTGCAGTTTTTTTCAGGCATTTAAGATCTGAAGCCCAAGCAGAAATTAGTTGTAGATAATGTTGTGTGTGGGAAGGATGTGTTTGCGGCGCAACCTACTGGATTTGGTAAAAGTTTGACTTTTCAGATTTTGCCAAGCGTTTTTAAAGTTTTGATAACCCAGGGCCTCAATGTACCATTATTTCCAGTGGTGATTGTTGTTTCCCATCTAAGTTCAATCGTTAAAGATCAGGTTAGTTACCTGAGGAATATAGGCTTCAAAGCTGCCTTTATTGGAGAAAGCGACAAACAAGACAAAGAAATAATCGAGGGGAAGTCAAATGCACACTTTTTATATGGCAGCCCAGAAGCATTCATTGGGGATGAAAGGTACAGGGGCATGTTTTCAAAGCAACACTACAGGCAAAATGTAGTTGTTGTTGCCTGTGATGAAGTTCACACTGTTGTCCACTAGTAAGTATTTTCATTGATAAAATTCACAAATATTTTTTTCATCTTGTTCCAGAATGAAACATGTCAGTGTAAGAACACCCCCTAAAAGCTTCATTGGTCTTGTGATTTCATAAGTAAGGCCCTGGTTATCTGAGTCCAGTACAATGGCTTCATACCAATGCTTCTGTTTACATGAAGCGGGTCTAACAAATTATCTCAGACCAGTCTGACTCATTCTGGGAGCTGAACTAACAACTGTGGAACAATGCAAAAACATATAGAGTTGAGACTGGTCTGAGGTTTTTGTTTTTGAGTATGGGCAAACGTGTTGTTGATCTACTACTTTTAGACCTATCTCATGCAAACTTAATCAGTTTTACCGGTTTGAGTTTGTGCCAGTCTCAAATAATCAGCACCTATAAACTAAAGATAACATAGTGTCTATGTCCAATCTGTATGGGATCTACAATTGGCTCGCCCAAATATGGCTTGCTATTGTAAATACCTATCACTGATGTAACATAATCGTAGATGAACCACAACAGAATAAAATATATTTTACCTTGGGCAGTTTGGCGAGCAAGGTGATTACATACCCTAGCCTACTGGTCAAGTTGAAATTCAACAATACATATGCCTGCTGCCCAGTTTGGAAATGCATAGAAAACTTACTTCCCACTGGACTTTTGTAAATTAAAATACAAAGATTTTGCATTTGGAGCTGTGTACATTTACTGCATAATTTATGAAATCAATATTACTGATTTTTCTGACAGAAAAATCCTACATAACCACTCTTGATATATCATAATCATAAAACAAATTACCGTTATACTTTCATTGATCACTGTTTGCAAACTAGATGCATTTCGGATTATAAAATTATAAAACTTAATAATACTTCTACTTCAGATTATCCAATTTATGATGCACCCTATTGCTTATTTTCCACCCAGCTTGGTTTTCTTTGTTCTTTCAGGGAAATATATTCCATAAACTCGTTCATTAAAGTGTTTGAAAAGCTGTTGGTGGCTTTTGATTGTTACAGGGGGGTGCAGGGCTGAAAACAGTAGCTGATAACCATAGCAGAACAAAGGATTATATACTACCATTTTCGAGCTACCGTGAACGGCAAACTTTTTTCCGCGTTGTTACATGCTTAAAACGTTCAAGTTTGTCTGGTCAAACTGTTGCGTTTCATAGGTGTTTACATGTCAAATTTTGACAGCTCCGCCTCAAATTGCCTCAATTGAGGCGGAGCTGTCAAACTTTGACATGTAAACCCCTCTAAAACGCAACAGTTTGACCAGACAAACTTGAACGTTTTAAGCATGTAATAACGCGGAAAAAAGTTTGCCGTTCACGGTAGCTCGAAAATGGTAGTATTCCCCTCGTCGTATTCCTCCTCGCCTTAGTCCCCTAATAAAATAATTAAGGTGGGCAGACACGAGGGGTCATGTAACAGGGGCATGTGCAGCGACAACAATTAATGTAGTATACACTGAGGGGCATGTACTGATGAGCAGGGACAAAATCATAGCGTTTGCACACACATGAAAATGTTGCAGGGACATGTCTCAGGGACATGTTGCAGCTACACATCCCCTCGTGTGAACTGATACTATCATAATTGTGCAACACCAATTTTGGGGACATTTTGTTCCCGCAACTTGTCCCATGTAGTTCAACAAATTGAACTCCGTGCAACATGTCGCACGGGAAGACAAAATGGGGCTTAACAAGTTAAACACACTAGCATCAGTCAATATTTTTTTGTTTACATACAAAGACAACTTCATCAATCTTATTCCTACATAAGTAACTTACCGGGTCGCAACCAAAAAGCGAAATGTTGATAACATTATTCGATGGTAAAAGTAAGCGTAAAGGACCGTACGATGCGGCCGCTCGGCATACTTATCTGGCCCGTGCACCAAAATAATGCACGCAGTGTGGGAAATTTTCAGTTGCTACAAACGATGTAAGGGGAAAATTCTGCCTACCAAAAAGCTCGGAAAATTTAAAATCGAAAACTTATCAACTCTCCCATAAACAAGCAAGTATTTACGATACCTTTGATCGGTCCAAAAGATAATTTTCCCGTTGGATGTTATAAAGTCTTTTGCTGCTGACATCCGGAATGATTTCTCGAACGTTTAGGATCTCTAAAGAAACTTAAAATGAAAATTTCCCTGGCATGCAGAACTTTGGTGTACGAACGCAGACAAGTATGGCGACCGAACAACAGCATCAACAAGCGCTGTGTAAGAAGACACGAAAGTGACTCTAGCCCTGCTGCTCGCCCATTGGGCAGAATCATACAAAGGTTTTTTTTCTGCCCAATCAGGAGTCTGTATTTTCGCGGCCTTTTCGAAATACTCGTGTAAGTATCAGTTCCCAGGGGCTCTCTTCGCCGTTCTTGAAAACTTATGCCGATTTTCGTCGCGCCCCAACTGATTGCCCCTGGGTCTCCGAGGATGCGTTGATTTTTATAGTTAAAAGTTTTACGAAATCCTTACTTATAAAAGACTTGTGGCTAAATAAATGTACATAATCTGTAAAGCTCTTACATTGCTGTCACATTAACTGATTTAAGCTATATAAAAACAGTAACATACTCAATTCCCCATGTTTCGGGGGTGAACAGAACAGAAAAAGTACATATTTTATGTGTAGTGCATGCAGTTATTTTCTAAAACACAATGCCCTTAGGTATGAAAAAATAAACTATTGATGAGTGTCTGTTTTCGCAGTTTCCTGATTTTAAGGTGGCTCCCAACTGTTTCCAGCACTTTTCAAGACTTACAATTTGATGGGTCATTATAACCACTCTTTATCAGTTGATGCTACAATCATGATATCAAACGAATCCCAATGATTGGTGAACACGCTGTTATCATTTTTTGTGGCTCTGAACCCCACCTACAGAAATTTTTAAACTTTGCCAAAAGTTACCTCTTATCCTACTGATCAAAATTCAACAATAAAAAATGGGGTTCACTGACTCATTTTTGAGTTATTAACACTTAAAGCTAAAATTAAGGGTGTTTTCAGCACGTTATACTGTTGCTATAGTAACATATTGTGTCACAAAAATGATAACAACGTGTTCACCAATCATTGGGCATTCGTTTGATATCATGATTGTAGCATCAACTGATAAAGAGTGGTTTTAATGACTCATCAAAATCTAAGTCTTGGAAAGTGCTGGAAAATGTTGGGAGCCGCCTTAAGGCCTCTTAAGATGCATGTGTAATTATCCGTAACCTTGGAATCGAAATGACTCGGTTATCAACATGGAACTGTACTGTTCAGACTCACACTTCGCTTTTGTTCAAGTCAAGTACAATATTATTAAAACCATAACAACCGAACCAATTTTGTTAGAAATTTTCTTGAAATCATTTACTGTCTGCGCACGGGAGGTTACAGTGTATTTTAGACCCTGCGGACCCCAACTACATGTACATGTAGGTGTCTGTGTCAGCTTACAGGAGGTTAAAAATGTAGTGTTGGAGAGGGCAAATCACAGGGACCGTGGTTTGGTGACCGCTTAAGGGAGGTGTCCGCTTACGGGAGGTATCCATCAGTGGAGGTTTGACTGTACTAAGTTGTCAGCTGGTTCCTATTGTCAGGCAGTAATGTGACAACAATTTAAAACTTCAACTGCCTCTGCCCTCCAGGCAACTCCCCTAGCATTTGTCAAAGACACATTTAACTGCCCTACCCTAGTACCGAATGCCCACCCCCCCCCCCCCCCCCCATGTATCTATTAGCTTTTAGCAATGTGGTTGGGGTTTGGAAAAAATCCCTTGCAAGCTTCTATCCATGATATGGAAATTAATTTTACTTAATATATTAAACATGTTTAGCAACTCAACTCAATGCAAAGTAGCATTTTTTTATCACGGTTGTTCAATTTACAGTGCTTCCTCATTAGCCATACAATGGCTGTTCTTGCTCTGCGGACAGTATGCATTTTATGAAACAGGAGAGATCTGTGACCTTCACTTTCAACACATTGACTGGCAATTCACTACTTCAATTCCTGTTCACTATTTCATGACAAAATCTACAAACTGTTATTTTATCGATTGTACTTAGTTATTGCATTCTACATGTATACTTTAAAAAAATAATTCTAATGAGCTTTAGAGAGCCCTTTATGTTACAAAACACTCATCCATCTCATTAAACTACATGTATGGTGACCACATCTATTCTGCTGGAGTCTCGCAAGGGCCTTTCGTGTCAAATTCCCTTCTCGCCAGATGCAAAAATGCCCAGGGTTTCCCCACGAGGAGAGAGGGAGGGGAAAGGGATGTTGAAGGTTCAAATTGATTGGCACATAAACTGTAAAATTTTACTGTCTTTTACACCATTAATTATAGCGTATAGCATTAATTTGTTATACATGTATATCAGTAAACTTTCCCATTACATTGTGTCTCTTTAGAAATTTAATTATTTCTACCAGCTGCTTGTAAAAATATTGTCAGTAGAAAGAACACATGCTGCAAGATTGGGCATTATTAAATATATAAATTCAGGACTCAAGACTAACGGTAGCCAACTAGTAAAAATTCAGTTTTGGCTAGTGGATTTTTGCTTTCACTAGCCATTTGGTCTAGTAAGAATCGTAACTGAAGCACCAAACGGAACCAATCTTAAAATTATTTCCGATGAATGGCAAAAGCAAATTGAGAACAAAAACTGAAATACAGACCGTAAACAGATATCTCAACGTTAAAATCACAAGTATGATTTAGCCTCAAATTGCAACTCCTTCAGTTGCTGCGTAACTGTGATTTTTGGGTTCGATGTTAGGAGAATGCATCCAAATCTTGGGTGTCCTGTGATACCAAGTGGAGATCTTTTTGTTCATTTTTTTTCATCATTCGTGTACCTTTTCGGCGCCATCTTGAATTATGTCATGTGCATTAACATGCACCTTTATCGCACACTTCAGTCAAGGACTGGTACCTGCTCGTGGCTGCAATGTCACAAAGTGTTCACTTTTTGTAGGTCTATGAAGCGCATATAAAAGCAACTTTACCCTTTTCAACGGCTGGAAAATTAGTTGAGAATTGACTGCTTTTTATCATATGGCAAGTGAAATGAAGTGTGGCAGAAGTTTGACAACAAAATTGACTACGAACATTTCAGGGTGACGAAATTGTTTTTAAATATGAACGCCGTCGATCTATAAATAGGATCGACGGTCCTTGTTTGCTTTATCACTGCTAGGATCTCACGACTATGTAAGTTTGTGTTATTTCACTAAATAAAATTTGATTTGTTTAATATGATTTTGTTCAGATTTATCGAAGATCGAGCGAGTAAGCTTATGTTTGAATCACATCATCTGTGCTGCTGCTTGCATGTCCTGTATGTCAAATATTCAATGTTATTCGCTTATGACTTTAGTCGAATTTTCCATATATATTTGCATATAGCCGAGTTAATGCGAACTGGAATAGGTCTCTAAAAAAGTAACAAAGCTGTCACGCTGTTTCTTCCGAATCACAACAATAACACTAAAGCAAAATGTTTGTGAGTTGATTGCACTCTCAAGTGGCGGCTAAATGTAAACAAAAACATTTAGCAGGGCAAAAATCAACATCAACACTACTTCTTTCAGCTGTTAACAAACGAACGCACTCTTTTTATCTATGATTACTACTAGTTTTATTTTATCTTTTTACTTTTGTCACACAAGTAATAACAAAAGAGAATGAACAAAGGTGATGATCACATTCTCTCATCAGATGATATTAATTCACTCATTGTACACATTATCATAAGGGTGAAAATGTTTGGCACAAACTTCCTATCACATATGCTTACATCTGGCTGTAAACTGTACAGAAAACTAGTGAGCATAATGCTCAATTTGTCGACACTACCGGCTTGTAGCATTATATTACCATAAGGAAAAGTATCATTAGGAAAATACAAGATGCAGCGAAACGACTGCATGAAACATTGTCAGTGAAATATGGCATGCAGTGAATTATTATCGACGCTACTGGTGCTATCATTATATTACCATTAGGAAAAGTTACAGCACAACACAAGATGTAGCGAAACGACTGCATGAAATAAGGCATGCAGTGAATTATTAAACGTGCAGCGAAACCACTTTGTAAAACCGGTAAACGAATAAACATGTTGGCGGCAAGCTTATTAGCTTACTACTATCTAGGGATCTGTCTATGGATTAACTTCGGAAATTGCCACTAAATTATAAAGCGACTATAAACCGCTCGTTAATCTTAAATATTAACCGTTTTAAATGCTTTAATTAACATGAGCTCAAGCTTAAAGACGTCCTTAAACTTACCGAGCTGATAATTTAGTCCACCGCTCTACGTCCTTGATTCTTTGATGGTCCTCACCGCTTGCTCGCTCTGTTTGTATTAAACAAATATAAGCTCAGCTAATTACGTCTAAAATTACGCTTAATTGTAAATCAGTTCTGCACACGTACTACACAGTTTTAAATACAAAATGTTTATCAATCGCCTAGAAGCTAAGGCAAAAGCCACTCTTGGACTTAACGTTGAAGTACAATAACAAGTCACTTAGCTTTTGTTGTTGGCTTTCTCCGGAACAAGAGTTGCCGACTACGGAGTTTCGAGGCCACAAATGTGACCTAATGTTAACTCTGAGACCTTCTTTCCGCTATTCCATATGTTGACAACGAAAAGAGCAGTTTGCAAGACAATTTTGCAAACCACGTACTTCTCGCTAAACACGAAAATGAAAGTTTTCGAACCTGACGCGGGCTGACGTGACTGACGTGACCACGTTTTCAAACTCGAACCAGTCTTCCCGCTAACCATATCCTGTAAACCCGAGCGGGGGACTGGGGAGGGTGGGGAAAGAAAAAATCTAACCCCTGATCGGTATGAAAGAAAAATGCTACAGAAAAACTGCCAACGCCATTGGTAAGAAGTAAGATAAAAACCACTTATGCAGATTTGTTTATAGTTTTAAACTGAAAAGTCGCTGAACAGGATCAGGAAAGGATGGATTTCCAAGGTCTTCCAACGTGTACAACTTTTTTTCGTCACCTTCATTTTTACTAGAGGAGTAAT
Organism: Cladopsammia gracilis; assembly: GCA_022457155.1. NCBI lineage: Eukaryota > Metazoa > Cnidaria > Anthozoa > Scleractinia > Dendrophylliidae > Cladopsammia > Cladopsammia gracilis. The sequence continues at coordinate 424,624 of JAJGOT010000101.1, read as the reverse complement.
AATCGCCTTTTTTATACACAAACATAACATAATTTCAACCTGGGCGGAAAAACGGGGATTTATTTAAGTTAATAAAAATGTTTGATGGTTCCAAAAAGTTCCAAAAATCAGTCAATTTCCGTGCGCTCTGGTCACGTGATTCATGACGTCATACTAATGACGTTGATAAAGAACTTATTTTTATACTTATATCTACCAACCTACAAAATTTGTTAACTTTGCATTTCACCCTTACAAAGATACATGTATACAAAGATACTTGTCCCCAGACCCCTATATGCTCATGTGTATAGCCCCCTTAATTTTGAAAATCCAGAACCATACCGGGCATGACGAAATGATGCAAGTGAATGCTTTCCTTTCCACGTTGACTGTATTTGCATTTATCATAGCATGTTTCTAAAAAACGTTAAAAGGCACTTGGGGCCATAGTCACGTGACTGATGACGTCATCGCACTTAGTCAATAAAAATAGGTATTTTATGGTAGGTGCAAATAGCACGTGGTGTAATATCCTCATTCACTCAAAATTGACAGAGTTATTTGGCATGGAAATTTTTTTGGTGCAAAGGATGCTGGGAAGGTTTTTATTATAATTATAATATATTATTTAATTATTATTACAAGTGAAACCGGAAATAATATATTATAATTAATTTAACATATGCCATAGACTATAGTCCAGAAAAGAACTTCAACAACGTTGAAGAAAAATCTGCGCCGTTCAAGTAAATCCTGCAAATAAACATGTGTATACCACATGGCCTGCTTTTCAAAGGTGCTAATTGTGGTATTGGGAGGGTTCATACCAAATATATAGAGTTTGAGGAGGGCAGCAAAAAATGTCCTTACCCTTAAAGGCCCATGTTCACCCATTCTGCTTTACACGCTTGTTTTTTTTTTTTTTTTGTTTTGAAACAGTTCAATTGTTCAATGTAACATTATGATTGGCTGGCACGTCGATTTTTCGATTTTCCGTCTGTGCGAAAATCAGCCCAGGCGCGCAAAGCAGATCACTGGAAAACTTGAACCACTTACAGACTTCACTAAAGTTAGTTAAATCTCTGTAAATTGTCACATTTTTTTTGTAATTTACGAAGTCTGTAAACGTGCACATTCCCAGAGATTTTGTAACTTCGTAAAAAGTCTAAATTACAGCACATTTTTTGCGGTAAGATCGCATAAAATATGTATGTAATCTTAATGTTTTTCTTATAAATTTTGTGTAAAATTTACAGAGATTTTATGCTACAAACAACAAATCTCTGTAAAATCTCTCTACTTTCTCTGTAAAAATGGCACGATAAAAAAATCTCTGTAAACCAGTAAACATAAAATCTCCTTATTATCTCTGTAAAAAGTGAGTCAAAAATACTTAATGAACTGTTGGTAAAATGTACACAAAAAAACTACACAAAATGTCACAGAGAAGTACGTACAATGCTTGTAAAATGTATGTATTTTATGGCACTAAATCTATGCAAAATGTCCACATTTTCTCTGTAAAATCAGCATGTATAAAACGAACGCGTGAAGAATGCATAGCTTCACCCTGGGCTTGTCACCTTGCCGCGGTGGTGAAGCTTGTGTGTCTCAGTGACCTCTAGAGCTATGCCGGTGGGGACCTAGTCCCTGGTGGGTTCAACCGTACCGGATTGGTCGAGGGATAGAGGCCAGACAAAGGACAGCCCCTGGCCCTCCAGGTTGGGGGTTGGGCGTCAGGCTAATCACCTGATCCCGTAAAAAATCGCTGATTACAGAAACCTGTAACAGAGGAAATCTATTGAATCTTGGGGGCCGAGCGGCATACAACATGACGCCCCAGAGCGAAAGCCGACAGGAAGCTCTGGAGTTGAGGACGCCAATTATGCACCCAAAAACACAGTTAAGGATAGGAAACTGGAACGTGAGGACGCTGTACGCACAAGGGAAGGCAGCCCAAGCGGCAAAAGCAATGAGGGAGGCTAAATTGCAGATCATGGGTATAAGCGAAAGTAGATGGTGCGGATCGGGAAAGCTCATACTGAATACTGGTGAGACAATATTATACTCTGGCAGAGATGATGACATCCATCAACACGGCGTGGCCATCATGCTAAGCAGGGAAGCAGCTAGAGCATTGATCAACTGGACACCTATCGATGAGAGAATAATTCGAGCTAGATTCCACTCTAGGCATGTCAAGTTGACGTTAATACACGCATATGCTCCCACCAATGACGCTGACGAAGAGACGAAAGATCACTTCTATGAGAAGTTTCAGGTAATTGTGGAGAAAACTCAGAAACATGATATACTGGTTATCACGGGAGATCTAAACGCAAAAGTCGGGAACAATGTGGAAGGGTACGAACGAGTAATGGGTAAACATGGAATCGGAACTAGGAATGAAAACGGTGAAAAACTGTGCGATTTTTGCGCCATGAATGATTTGGTAATCACTGGCACGATATTCCCACATAAAGAGATCCACAAGCAAACTTGGATATCCCCTGACAGGCACACTTGCAATCAAATAGATCATGTGTTAATCAACAGGAGATTTAGAACATCCGTGTTGGATACAAGGGTCATTAGATCAGCCGATATCGCCAGCGACCACCAACTTGTCTGCAGCAGATTGAGATTGAAGCTAAGAGCAGCTCCCAACGGACACGCAATTAGAAGGGCGAGATATGATACTTCGAAACTAGAAAACGATGGGTGTAGAAGGCAATTTCGTTTGGAGCTAAGGAACAGGTTTGAGATGTTGCAGAATGAAGGACCAGAAGACAGTATGGACGACAACCTGGAGGCTGAATTGGAGAAAGCTAATGATATCTTAGAGAAAGCTTACAACACGACAGCAAAGAAAGTCTTAGGATTTAAGAAAAAGAAAGTTAAACCATGGATCAGTAAAGAATCGTGGGATCTTATTGAGCAAAGGAAAGCTATAAAACTGAAACTTGATGGAACAAGCTCGGAGAGACTGAAGGAAAAGAGGCGAGCTGAATATAAAGCCAAAGATAGAGAAGTGAAGAGGCAAATACGCAGGGACAAGAGAAACTGGTCAGAAGGAATAGCAAATGAAGCTGAGGAAGCAGCCAACAATCAGCAGATGAAGACTCTCTACAATCTAACCAAAGTCCTCTGCAATGACAAACCAAAGCAAAGCGCCGCAGTCAACGATAAGAATGGAAACGCCCTAACCAGCAGTGAAGACAGAAAGAAACGATGGAGAGAACATTTCGCGGAAGTACTCAATAGGGAAGAACCAGCTGACCCGATCAATGAAGGAGATTGTGAACAACAGGACATAGCGGACATTGACACCGGACCTGTGAGTAAAGCTGAGATAAGGAAAGCAATCAAGAGTCTTAAGAATGGTAAAGCCCCGGGCGAAGATATGATAACAGCAGAGCTACTGAAAGTAGACCTTGAATTTACAACGGGCAGAGTCAAAGAACTTGTAGACACAATATGGAACCTGGAAAAGGTCCCCCGGAAATGGAAGAGGGGTCTAATTGTTAAAATACCGAAGAAAGGAAACTTAAAGGAGTGTAAAAACTGGCGGGGGGTAACCCTGCTACCGGTTGTTAGCAAGATATTAGGGAGGATCGTTATTGACCGCATTCGGGCTGGGATCGACCACAGGCTCCGTAAAGAACAAGCTGGATTTAGATCAGGTAGAGGGACGACAGAACAAATTTTTATATTACGCAACATCTTGGAACAAGTGAATGAGTGGCAAGCAACTCTCTATGTTAATTTCGTGGATTTTGAGAAGGCGTTTGACTCAGTGCATAGGAATGGTTTATGGGTGATAATGAAACAGTATGGTATCCCACAGAAAATCACCAACATAGTTAAAGCGCTGTATGATGGCTTTGAGTGCGCTGTTGTGGAAGAGGAAGCAACCCCAGAATGGTTTGATATAAAGACTGGTGTCAAGCAAGGATGCACGATGTCTGGCTTTCTTTTCCTGCTCGTCATAGACTGGACAATGAGGCATACTGTGAGGGACGAAGGAACTGGACTGAGATGGAAATTTACATCTAAACTTGAAGACCTCGATTTTGCTGATGATGTGGCCTTAATTTCATCAACACAAAGGCATGTACAGCTAAAGACAGACAGGCTAGTGGAAAGTGCTGAGAGGACAGGCCTTCGGGTAAACGTAGGGAAGTGCAAAGTCATGAGAGTGAATGCAAGAAATAACGAAGCCATCACAGTGAATGGTCAGGCGTTGGAAGATGTAGAGAAATTTGTCTATCTAGGAGCCACTGTATGTAAGCAAGGAGGGGGCGATGAGGACATTAAAGCTAGGCTAGGGAAAGCGAGAGGAGCATTTGTGAAACTGAACAGAGTATGGAATTCCAACAGTGTGACGAAGAAAACAAAGATCAAGTTATACAAGACGCTGGTTAAACCCGTTTTAATGTATGGATGCGAGACATGGAAAATGAATGAAGGTGATGCACAAAAGATCAATGTGTTCCAAAATCGTTGCCTGAGGAGGATATTGAAGATCAAATGGCAGGATAAGGTTACTAACAAGGAGCTACTGGAAAGGGCAAACGTAGACAGGCTGAGCGAGGAAGTAAGAAGAAGGAGATGGCGTTTCATTGGACACATCCTTAGAAAACATCCGGATAACGACTGTGTTACAGCCCTGACATGGGCTCCTGAGGGGAAGAGAAGGAGAGGTCGGCCAAAAACAACCTGGCGGCGCACAGTAGAGAGAGAGAGGACAAAAGCAGGGTGGCAGTCCTGGTGTGAGGTGCGAACCGCCGCACAAGACAGGCTTCAGTGGAAAACCCATGTGCAGGCCCTGTGCGCCTCATTGGCGCAATAGGCCTAGATGATGATGATGATGAAGAATGCATAGCATAAAATCTCACTAAAATATCTGTAAAATGTAAACGGAACATTGCATAAAATGTTGGTAAAACGTCCACAAATAAACCACACAAATGTCACAGAAAAGTTCATATAATGTCTGTAAATTTCTAAAATTTTATTGCAAATATAAATTCTTGCAAAATGTCTACATTATTCTCAATAAAGTGATTTTACTTCATCTGCGAAACACTATCTAACAATTAGTGTGTGATAGTCAAAATTAAACAAAAGAAAACAAAGGAATTATAGTTTGAAAGTGCGTACTATTCTACTAAGTATTTCACAGATGAAGTAAAATCACTCTAAAATCTAGCTGTAGAAAGAAACACTTTGCTACAGTTAAACAAAAGTAACTGTTTTAAAATGTAAGATTTTAAACAACAGTTATACATTGTACAAAGTGAAATTAAAAGATCTTCAGTAAGGCTCAGTTCACACTTGCCTGAGAATTTATTATTGGGCACTTAAGTGAGTATTGGCTCTCGGTGTAAATGCATATTTCTTTGCTTTCGAAGCACTTGACCCTAAATCCACTGCTTTACATACCCATAACTCTCTGCTATGCTTATGTTTGAAAATGGTGTCTGACGGGTGCCCATTATATGCCAGTACCCAGGCACTGGTGCTTGGGCACCAAGTGTGAATATAGCTCAAGTCTTGTTATACAGTACAATCAAGTTACATGGTGTTCATTAAGATATATTTCACTGTGTTAAATCTTGATATAAGCTATATATGCCCTCTTAAAATGGTATGCCCAAAGAAACCAATCAAAGACAATCTCAGAGAGAAAAAAACTGCATAAAAAGCTTATCTACAATTCCATATAATGATTGTTTTAGAAGCTAAATCTAATAATTCTCTATAATAATTTTGTTTCCTAAATCTCTATAATTTAATTAAAATGTATAAAAATTCTGATAAATAAAACCTAAACGCTGTCAAATAAAGCTCAAATACAACACACGTAATGGTCTGATAGGTGGGAAATAATTCTATAAAAAAATAAATAAGACATTAAATTCACCATTTGTACTTTCATGAAAATATCATTACAATATTGTGTACATGTGGCATTTTAAAAATAAATTCTGGCTTAATATTTACTTATCTGGGTTGGATTATAAATAAATAATCACATGTAATAAACTGTAACATTAATGTTTGCCTTAGCCTAACATGTATTATAAACTTCCTTTCAATAAAAATGTTTCCATTATTATGTAGATTGTATTTGACATTAATTTTCTGTGTAATCTTTTATACTTTTTGTATGATTTACATGTAGCTAAAAAATTCTGCTTAAGTTTAAAGAGTCTGACCCACCCAGTTTGCATTGCGCGCTTCTCTTATTGATATTCCATATTTGGGCAAGCATATCACCTCTTGCACGAGTGAATTTTTCATCTACAATACTGTATGGACTTTCGGGGGTCCTTAAAATGGCGGATGAACCAACCTAGGCACGCAATTCAAACTGGGTGGGTCAGATTCTTTAATGATACATGTATACTTTAAATACTGTAAATATTTGAAAGTATGAATGGTATAGCATGACTTTTGTGTACTATGATAATTCTTAAAAAATCATCAACAAAATAAATTATTATTACACTGTATTTTCCCTCCCACTAATCAGTACAGTGTATTAGTTAGCATACATGTGAGATTATTCTTCGTTATCAGCTTTGTTCCATCTTTTCTTTTCACTTTCCCTTTATTAAAAGTTCCTTTCCTGAAAGTATGACTAAAGCTTCTTTGGAATATGTTTGACCTTTTTGGAAAAGTTGCACCCAATTAATTGGTCACCTCCTTTTTATCTCGTTAATGCGCATGCACATTAAACGAGATTTCGGAATCAGTACGAAAAAAAGGGACAAAAGTTGTTAACAAAGGGGGATTAGTTCTTTCTTCTTTATAGAAGCTATATTAGGGCATTGAGGGTATGGTTGGTTAAACCGGTTAGGATTTCAAGAAGGGCGTCACATACTGCCACTAAAATTTTTGGGGAGCATCCCGGACCTATTGTTAATTTCCCAGAGTATTGGGATGTCAGAACTTGTCATGAACTTGTCATATCTCACACTACGTTACCGCAAAGGTATAGAGTGTTTTCACATGACGTCATAAAAATTAAAAAAAATCTAAAGTATACATCCTACAAAGCTGTTTCTAACATGGTATGTAGATACCAGTGTTATAATCTTTCACAAAAAGTTTCAGGTTTTAACGATGTTTCGTTTTCGATTTATAAAGGTTGTAAATGTGTCACGCAATTCGTCACGCTATTTCAGACAAGCCATGAAAATAAACAAAATTGAACCAGTTGAAAGTTATTAATGAATTATAGATACTTATAAGCCGATTTCATGCCTCTTATAGTGAATACAATATTTTGTGATGAGATTTTCGGTGTTATTAAGATTTTAAAGTTTTTTAAATTTTTGGCCGCCATGTTGGTGTCCCTAAGTGGAACACCAAGATGGCCGCTCCATACATTTATTACTAAAAATGTCTATACTCTTTCGCCTGTAACTCTTGAATGAACTGCTCTTACACTTCAAAATTTGGCCCAGATGTGTAGTTTTAAACTCTCTACAATTTCATAAACATTTTAGTATCGAAAACTGCTTCTGAATTTTGATATGACGTCAGTGAAAACACTCTATTAAGTCCTTCTTTAAGTTTCGATATCTCACGTTACCTATCAGTTTCAATCATTTGTCGTAAAGCCATTGAAGCTGCTTTAGAAGGGTACACCCGTAGAGTTAAAGAGGCCATCCACATAAGACTTCATCCTAATAACATCAACAGAGATAGTGGAATTGAAATTCCCAAAGCGTGGATGCCTACAATCAAGAAGCATAACAGCCGACCGATATCAAATCGGACCGGAGAGGGAACAACATCTTTTCGGAATAATAATGAAGATCGAAATGCACCAATAGCAACAAGCCAACGTGCTACATAAGCGACACGTAACCAATCGACCTCATCGCCTGATGAAGACTAGCAGTAATAGCAGTCGAAACGTCGCGATCAACATCTTAAAGTGACTCCATCGTGGGACAAACGAAAAAGCGTTTACCTAGGTCAAATGCGTTTTCTTGGGAAACGCAGTTTGAGAATTTCACGGTGTATTTTTACGAATGGAGACGTTTTAAGAAAGTTAAATGGGACAAGAAAGTTTGGTTTTTAATATGAGCGATATGGCAGAGCAAAATAGCATGAACTTTGCGTTTTTTTTATTTTGGAATATTACGGTTTGATTGTGCAATAGTATGGGAATAACGTCATAGTTTTGTTGATTTAGCTACCGTGCACAAGGAAATTTTGCGGATTGTCCGACTGAATTTGTTTTGCGGAAGGAAATTTTTGCGGGTTGCGGAAACAGCTAAAATTTCTGCTGGAAGGAAATTTTTGCGGATTACTGGTCAAGTATAAATAAAATCCAAGGCATCGGTATTAAACTGCACTTTTACTTCCTGACCGAAGGTTTGTATAATTCCTATAGTTATGGTTGCTGTTCTGGCGCCAATATGAACATAAACAACGAGAAAACTAGTGAGTGAATTATTGTACGTTGTTGTAAAATGTAACAGTATTATGACAACAGTCTCTGGTTCTTTTGAGGACATGTCTGAAGATGAACCGGGAATACAAATGACTGTTGTGTCGGTCGCCTCGGAGTTATGAGAGTTCACTGTTACATGAGAGTTATGAGTTATGAGAGTTCACTGTTAAAAAGTTCCTGTTAAGCCGATATACATCATATACATATCAACATTAAAACAAGTAATTATCTCGTTAATGCGCATGCGATTTCGGAATCAGTAGGAAAAAAGGGACAAAAGTTGTTAACAAAGGTCTCTTTGTTAAATTTTGTGGACTTTTGTCCCGGGGGGGTTATTCTTTCTTCTTTATAGAAGCTATATTTGGGCATTGAGGATATGGTTGGTTAAAGCGGTTAGGATTTCAAGAAGGGCGTCACATACCGCCACTAAAATTTTTGAGGAGCACCCCCGGATTTATTCTTAATTTCCCTAGGGTATTGGGATGTCATGAACTTGTCATAATTATCTCACGCTACGTCACCACAAAGGTATTACAGTTCTTATTTAGTTTTGATATCTCACGTTACCTACGGTATCAATAATATTTCAAATTTCAAATCATTGCCATTAATAGATTTAGGTACATGGTAGAATGTATTGACGGTGATAAAAAGAAAAGAAGAAAATATCAAGAAGTGGTTAGGATTTTATCGCATACCGCCACTAAAATTTTTGGGGAGTACTCCCGGACCTATTGTTAATTTAGAATATTGTTTAGACATCACGTCTTTTTTCCACGTTCGACGCACTTAAAAACTATAAAACTACAAAAACTGTAAAATTATAAAAAAGTAAAAGGATGTTCTATAAAAGTCACTTCAGGCTGATATCGATTTCGATCCTACTCGGATCCTCTTCAGTCGCCATTTTGGAAATACACATATTGTTCATGTAAGTGACCTTGAAAAGTCCACGTTTCTCTCAGGCTTTATGTATGCAGTCATGAGGTATCCCACCTCGGTTAGGTAATCACAGCACGTGGGATCTGAAAAAAGTTCCATTCCTTCTTGGAGTCGGTTCTCCGTGGACAGCCTGGAGAACTACAAAACAGCTTCCCAGCCCCACGTTGTCGACAGCATCATAATTACCAAAGAGGAACATGATCGGTTGCAACAGCTTGCAAATGCACATTCGGCGTCTTGGGTGCGCATTTTAGATGCAGGAAGCGAAACCAATAACGAGACTAGAATAAAGAACAGCATGTTGAATAGTGACAGCCAAGTCGCACCACTGTACACCCTCCGTAAGGATCATAAAGAGTACAATAACGAATACAATGGACCCCCCGTAAGACCTGTGTGCGGGGCACTGGTAGGTTACAATTGCAAGCTTTCACACATGGTGAGCGTTATGCTTACAGAAGTATGGAAATCGAAAGACAATAGCGCCATATGTACCAGCACGGAAGACATGATTGCAGAAATGAACAGAGTTAATCAGAACCAGAATGACGATAACTTAATTATCGGTTCCACCGACGTAATTGCCTTATACCCGAGTCTTGACATAGAATTCACAATCGATAAGGTGTGTGAGGTTTTCTATGAGAGTAACATCAGTATTCGAGGTATCAACGATCAGGAGTTGGGTTTGTACCTAGCGTTGACGACATCACCAGAGATACTAGCAAAGATGGGTATTACAAGCGTATGCCCAACAAGAAAGACGAATAAAGGAAGACCACCTACGATTACTGCTAGTGGTAAAGAACAGCAGAAAGAGAAACGATTCAAACCGTGGAACCCACCACTCACACAACCAGATGAACGTGCGAAACGTATAATGCTGAAAGAGGCACTGAGAGTCGTATTGACAGTGATTATGAAAAATCATGTTTTCACATTTGATAATGAGACCAGAAAGCAAATTAAAGGTGGTCCAATTGGCTTAAAGTTAACAGGAGTACTGGCCCAGATCTTCATGATTTGGTGGATAAGGGACTGGTCATAAAGTACAGGAGGGGGTGGGCCGGAAAAAAAGGGGGGGTGGGCCATCGTTTTTGTGCACGTAAAAAGGGTTGGGTCAAGAAACATCATGCAATACATTGGGGGTGGGTTATGAACAATTATGCTTCAATTTTATTAGCTGCAGATATGTATACATACACAATTTAACACAAATTGGCAGTAATTGTAGCATGATAAATGACTTGGAATAAAACTGCTCCTTATTACACCTGGCTATAGTGGCAGCTAGCTGTTTTTACAGAGATTATGTCAACAAGGAATATTCATGTGAAAAAATAAACAGAATGAAAGCAACAACCTATAAAACATTGCATGCAACGTTTAGTCTGCATCAGTATCTGTGTCACTGTCTGTTTCTAAATTAGGGTTTAAAGTGTTACTGATAAGCAGAGAAAACTTCCATAGCATGATTTCAGTACTCCCCAAGTGCACATTACTCCTTCATTGTTTCGTTTTATGACTGGACACCAAGAAATCATTGGTGGGAAACTTCATCTTGTGAATTACACAGATCAAACTATAGTTACAGTCAAGTCAAAATACTATATTGGTAGTTCGGGAAGTATTTGGGCTTCAGAGACCATGCTTCTGCGAAGAGAGCTTCCTCAACTGTTCGAGGTCAGTAGAGGTCAATACAGATATAGCAGTATTCCATTAAGGCGGTTTTGTGCACACGTTCATGACTGTCTTTACTACTTTCAAGACACATCAATGTATGAAGACATAATGGCAGTAACACAAACGCCCAATTGCAAGTTCCGCGAATATGAAATGATGCGTTTGCCATGGCTTAGACGTGAATTGAATGCAGCTATGTTAAGATGGGATGAAGACAAAATTGACGTCAAAGTTGAAGATGCGAAGCTTATGGAAATGAGGTGAAGGATGCAGTAGTTTCAATAACAGACCATTTGGAGCAAGATTTTACCAACATCACAGTCACCGGAGAACAGTTATGGGAAGTATATAGTGTTCTCCAAAGAAAGGTGGACCAGGTCCTAGAATGAATGCATCAACGAGTTGAAGTTGCCACCAGTCAAGACTGACATCCTTAAGAATACAGATGCAGGGCCTGGTATGGGAAGCAGCAATGTAGAAGTGAAATACAAAGATGCCGAGATGGCTAGAATCCTCAATTCTGATCGTGTGAATATAACTCACAGAGCAAGAGATGACAGTGGCCAGAATGAGGCAGAGAGATCAAATGCATGTATTGGTGAAGCACTGGTTGATGGTGGGGCCATGCAATGGAAGTGCCATGACGCACTTGATAGACTGACACAAGATGGAATTGCAGTAGTCTCACTTGATGATATCAAGAAACGTGAGGAGCTGGCAGTAGAACAAAATGCGTGGACCGTTGCTCGGAATGTGGCTGAAAGAATCAATCACGAGCCAGGTCCAATCATTTCTGACCCCACACAAGAATGCACAGTTTTTCTTCAACACAGAACAACTACGCCAGTTTGTTTCGGCACCAGATTCAAAGAAGAAAGACATACCAGGATCTGCATACTTTAAGAAAATAAATATGTTTATAGAAAGACATGTACAAGCGGGAGAGCGCTACTTGGAATATATAAAAGGTGACTGCCAGAACACAAACAAAACCCTCTGTGAGTTTTGTACTAAAGCTCTACCAGAATTGTGTTACTTGCTCTTTGACAAGACCCCTACTGTTACTTCAAGTGGTTCTCAAAGGGATGTAGATGATTATCAGCCAAGAGCGCAAATTAAAAATAAATTTGAAAATGGGACACTTACATTGGATGACGCAGAGTCTATTGGAATGTTTTCAAAAAGATTTGCTGTGGAGGAATGTCTAACAAGAAAGTACCTGGAACATCTTGAATACATACGATTGAAAAAAGAAAAGCGGTCTGAAGAAAGAAAGCGAAAAAAACAAGAGGAAGTCATGAGAACCTATGATGACTTTGATTGGGTAGAGCTGTTCCACAAGGGAACACTAGCAAAACTAACTGTCCCTGCTCTAAATTGATTCCTTGATAGGTATCATCTGCCCCATGGCAAGATGAAAAAAGCGGAGAAAGTAAATACAATCAATGCATGGTTAGCAAATTCAGAATACCACAAGATACAACATAGTGGAATTCGTGATGAAGATAACGAAGCTAAAGATGATGATGGTGATCCCGCTGAATCAATGGACAGTGATGTCTCTGATAATGAGGATGATGTAATTTTACTTGAGGTTGCATGGTGAGCCCAGTGACGACGATGGAAGTGACTCAGAGAATGACGAGATATTACAATCTCGTAACTCCAGAAATGGAAGGCCATGTACAACATATTTGACTCGTCATTTCTATGGAGACTCCGATAGATACCATGGTATTTTATCTATTGTTTAGTGACTTAAGATGCCCCTAGCAAGAGGGGGGGGGGGGGGGGGGGGGGGGGGGGGGGGGGGGGGGGGGGTGGGTCAGTGATTTTTGTGTCAGGATTAAAAGTGTGGGCTACATTTTTTGTGTTAACTAGGAAGGGTGGGCCACTAAAACTTTGTCTATTAGAAAATCGATTTTTCCGGCCCACCCCTCCTGTACTTTATGACCAGTCCCTTAGCTAAGTATATGCATGAGTTGCAAAAGCCATGTTTGCACAAGGGATCCAAACTAAATACTGACCCCAAATAGCAATACAATTGCAGAGCTAAACTCAACTGGAGGGGTGCAATCATATTACTTTCAGGCTTGCATAATTATTTGACCCCGGAAAACTTGTTTCTCCTTCATGCTCTTTTCATTTACAAAGGCACAGAGGAATATGTAATTCTAAATGTGACAGCATCAGACTTGCCATAATGACGTTAAAAGTAATCTTGCACAGAAATTATCACGAATTCTCTTTTTCGTACTTATATCCTCCTTGAGAAAACAAAAATGCTTCAGTTCTGTCTTCAAATATTCTTGTTCATGAGATCGGACGAAATAAGTGTATTATTGAACTATTCTGATGTATGTCATATTTCGATGACCACAGCATTTTGAACAGATATTTTGAATACAAGGCTAGCGTTTAACATTACTGTAGCCACTAAAAAAAACCTTTTTCCTAACAGATCCACACACGACTCTGGAATTGCGGTTCAGATGTGACATGCAACTGTGGTGTAGCCATTAGGGAAAAGAAAGACGTAATTGTTTTAACGACCTGTACTCAAGATCTAAGCGTTCCTGCGTATGGGATGCCGATGAAGGTTTTAATAACCAGCCAACAACGATTAACGAGGGGAACGAAGATTCTTGTCCGACATCCTGGAGGCTATAGTGAATACGAGGTAAATAAATAAATAAATAAATAAATAAATAAATAAATCGTTTATTCCTCTCTCTCTCTCTCTCTCTCTCTCTCTCTCTCTCTCTCTCTCTCTCTCTCTCTCTCTCTCTCTCTCTCTCTCTCTCTCTCTCTCTCTCTCTCTCTCTCTCTCTCTCTCTCTCTCTCTCTCTCTCTCTCTCTTTCTCTCTGATAAATACTAACATTACTTAATTAATAAAACTGAAACTATTTAGAATTAACTAATACAAATAAATGATGAAAACGATATGTAAAATTAATAATATCTTAAGGTAGAAAAGTCCTCGGTTCTCTTTGTTCTCCACAATTTGTTGATTACACACTGTTCTGAGCCTGACCGTAAGTTATAGCAGGGGATGGTTCTTTGTACAGATCGATGAAGGAGGAATGACATTGTTTGTTTGCTATTAGGAACTCCTTTCTACTGGCAAGAGTACTCTAGCAGTTTAAGGCCTGGGTTTAAAGTTTGTTCGGAAAATATGGTTGACACTAAATATCTTCGGCTAGATTGACTGGACCAGATTGAAATTTTCCCTAATAGGCGATATGCCAGCGATATGCCAGCGATATGCCAGCGAATTTTCTTCGTATAGTTAAATAAATAAGCTTTTCCAATGGAGGTTATACATATTTAACCTTCTACGTTTGGAATGATTGTCCTCGAGTTTTAAAATAACAGTTATAGATAACCAAAGGTTAAATTTTGGACTTAAAAATGACCTTTGTCCTCACAATTGTTTTTTAAAAGAACAATGGACGATCATTCCAAACGTGAAGGGCTGGAAATAATTAATCTGCATTAGAAAAACGTTTTTATTTTATGTTTTCTCTTAAACCCATTGGCAATTCGACAAATATTTGCTATTTTAAGAAAAATGATCACGTGACATGTCACGTGACTTCTGGGAAAGCTTATTGTACTTTAAAATGATAAGAACGATAAGACATTTCCATGTGCTAAATTTCGATTCAGTTCTATTCTCTTTGTTAAAGTTGTCACAAACAAACTTTCTTACGCCGTAAGAGCCTATATTTACAGTTAGCAGGGTAGAGAATTTTCAATTGAATGATCTTGTTTGAATTTTCGCGATTTTTTCTAACAAATCGTCAGGAATGTTCTGCCAAATTTGACGCGCATATTCTAGGATCGATCTAACATTACTTCTATAGACTTTTAGTATATCATTCGGTTGAACACCATCTCTTTTAAGTAGTCTAAGTGCGTAAAGTCGCTTAAAGGCCTTGGCTATAATGTAATCAATACGGCAGTTCCATTCGAGGTCTTCATGTTCCGCTGCTCGCTTTAGAAATCACAACACTTAGTTCCCAGCAGACAAGGAGCGAGAGCTTGCAAGGTTGTCTCAAATATTTGAATGTCTCCGTTGAAAAAGTCTGCGGAAAAAGCTGATTGGTAGAGATTTAATTTGGTGATGACATTATCATTCTTCAAGACAAGACAATACTGAACAACCTTTTTTTTTTAACTGATTAAATTCGAATTTAGGTTCTATTCGTGAAGCTTGCGACAATTTCTCTAAATATCTGAGGTTTCCTTTGGAACTAAGAACCAAAGAACGCCAAGCGGTCAATGCTTTGCTTCATGGTAGCAATGTCCTCACTGTTTTGTCTACGGGTTATGGCAAAAGCTTGATATTTTAAATTTTTGTTGCCGCGGCTGGGTTACTACATTTTGATTTTGATGGAAAGGTTTTAAACCATTCCTAGTTTTTCTTCTCTGAAGAGGGCTCTGAAGTAACAGAGGATCTGAAATGATATATATGTTTGGCTTTCATGACGTCATAAAAATTCAAACATCTAAACTATACATCCTACAAAGCTATTTCTAACATGGCATGTAGATACCAGTGTTACAATCCTTCACAAAAAGTTTCAGGTTTTAGCGATGTTTTGCTTTCGATTTGTAAAGGTTTTAAATGTGTCACGCAATTCGTCACGCTGTTTTAGATAAGCCGTGAAAATAAACAAAATTTAACCAATTGAAAGTTATTTTTGCATTATAGATGCTTATAAGCTGATTTTATGGAACTTGTATTGAATCCAACCTTTTGTGATGAGGTTATTTTGGTGTAATTTAGACTTTGAACTTTTGGCCGCCATGTTTGTGTCCCTAAGTGGGACACAGGGATGGCCGCTCCATATCTTTTTACTAGAAATGACCAATACTCGTTCGCCTATAACTGTTGAACGAAATGCTCTTGCGCTTAAAAATTTGGCCCAGATGTGTAGTGTTTTAACATAACATTTTGGAATTGAAATCTGTTTTTTAATGCTCTTGAATTTTGATATGACGTAAGTGCAAACCAGCAATTGACCGTTAATGTCATTCCTGTGCCCGTCACGGAAATTGATCCGTGGTTTATCTGTAGATTCAAGGTTCGCAGCGAGAGTTTTCGCTTTAGAAAAAGGTCCGTAACTTGGAAGGAGTTGAAACGTATTTCAGTCAATGTTGTATTTTAACATCGATTTGCTCCGCTTAATTAGTATCTGCGAGTTGTTTGAGTCGTGTCTGGAGCGCAGGCTTGGTATTTTAAAATATTACTTCCATTGGTAATTAGTTTACCAGTCTAGCGACTGTTTTGTTTGTGTTTGATTCTTCCAAGCTGAACAAACTTGGTATTTACCAAATTTAATGTGCTTACAATAAAGTTAAATCCTTCGCTAATTTTATTTTATTTATTTTTATCTTTGTGGCACACGGTGAGCAATCTCGATCGTAAAGTTTTTTTTTTTTTTTTTTTTTTTTTTTCTCAGCAAGCAACCCCGTCTTTTGAAACGCTTGTTAGACGGTTTGTTTGCATTGAAATTCGTTTTCGGTTTTGTGGCCAAATTCTGAAAGCTCGGCCACCGGGCAGCCGCGGGGTGTAGTGGGGGCGGCATTCAAATTCGTGAGACATGGCTGCAAGCTCTCGTTCCTTCCGCTCTCCTCCTATCCCAACCCCTGAGCCCGATACCTTGCTCGCCGGCTAATCTATTTTTAAGTTGTTACAGAGAAATTTTAAGAGGGTTGAACTACAGTTAAGTAATCCCTTTTAGTGTTATCTTAAAAATGGAAATAAATGAACTATTTTGGGGTATACATGTTATCCTTACGACGCAGTGAAACAACATTGTTACTAAAATAACTTAATTGATTTTTTTTTTACACTGTATGACATAAGGCTTGTTTCTTTCATTTAATGCTCCCAATCCTTGAGAAACAGCAACACAACACACTGATACCTGGGATGTCATTAAACAAGTAACTATTCTTGGTAATGAGAGATCACAATCCTCTCTAGGGGGTCAAAATCCCCCTCTCCTCTTCAGGGGTCACAATCCCCTGGGCAAGGTCCTAACTCCTCCTCGGGGGTCACAATCCCCTGAGAGATGTCCTTAGTCAGGGGGTCAAGATCCTCCACTCCTCTCCAATGGTCACAATCCCTTGGGAGAGGTCCTTATACTCTTTACTCGGTAGCTTTGACTCATGGTTTCCATGGGAACCGAAACAGGGGGGCTCACTCCCCCATTTTGTGAGTCTATGGGGCCAAGAGTGACCTGAGGGTATAGGAGCACTTCATCACAACCCAAAGTTTATTTGTCAGCTATTTAGTAAATCAAACCTGTGAACTAGAATAACTCCTTATTTAAATTACACAGTTCCTGCATGAGATTAGACAGGGTTGAATCAGTTCATAGTGTCTTTGACGCAGATAAGCTGTTTAAGTCCCATTAGCTTTAGCCGCTAACTGTAACATAACATAAAATAAGATCCCAATATATATTGTGGGATACAAAACAATTAGATAAATGAAGCATGAAAAACCAAGATAGCTTATCTTCTAACAAGGAATGGAAAGTCCACTTGATTTCATGGAATGTATTTATTTTTTTATAATAATACATTTAAATTATATACGTGTGCGTTACACGTACCGTCGTGTGTGACATGCTAAAGCCAAAGGGAGGGAGTGTGGGAAATTCAGTCGAGTAGACGCTTTCGAATAGTTGTTTTCGAGCTAGCCGTAAAGGATAAGTGAATATGAGACTTGCCTTCGATACAAGTACATAGAGATTGAAGCGAGATAACCGATTCTAATTGGTTTAGCATACAGTCTGCGTGACTAAAGTATGAGATCACCATTGATAGTCCATGGGCCAAGTCACTTTTCATTACCACTCGGGGGGACGAAGGCCACCATATATCAAATTAAAGCTTATCACGTGTAGATTTCAAAAATATATGATGGAAATGTTGTAAGAGTAGCTTAAGGGAGTCACGTGACCTTGAATTTTGCATAATTAGCATAAATTGATAATATCCTAAAATGCGGCTTTTAACAAGTAATTCTGTAGATTCTGCATAAAATAAAACAGGCATAGATAAGATATAATGTCTGTTAAGCATTTTGTCACTTTTAAGTATACATAGTAACGTGGCAGTGACGTCACTTCCGGCCGCGGTAAAATCCCTTCAATTTTTGTCTATCTTTTTGCTTTTTTCCCTTTTTTCTTTTATGTGATTCAAAAATACAATTCAGCGCATTTCTAGCAAAAAAAGCACTAAAATATGTAACAATTAGCGTTATTCTAAATGTATGTTAAAATAAGAATTAAACTGGGTACCCTGTGTTCTCAGAATGATTGGTGTTTCTCATGGGTAGTCAACGTCCTCTTCATCCAGTTCTACCTGGATGTCCTCCTCTTCATCTTGCTGGTTAGAACAAATTGTTTTGGCAGCAAAGGTCGGATCACTTTAACCCATTTCGAATGTAGTCACATGAATCATCATTACAGGCCTTCTTGCACATACATGACATAAGCTCTATTACAGCTCTTGGTGCCGCGAGTCCACTCATCCAATCTATCACCAACCTCTCTTGAGATTGAGAGACCAGCCATGACCAAATGGAGATGGAACGTCATTGTTTCGTAAATAGTTTTCTACATATCGCCGCTTGATAGTTGGCTCGCCGGCAGTGCTTAAACAAGCTGTCCTTGCATGGAGGGAACTGATGGGATATGAATATATGAATATATATATACACAGACAAATGCCTCTAACTGCATCAGAAGATCTTCAGACATCAACCAGTTTTCTCCAAGTTGCTGGAACGTGCGTTGGTATTCCATTTTACTGAGTAACTTTTTCAGGGGCAAAGGCACTCACTGCATCACAACCCGTGAATGCTTGCAATCCTGGTGCCTTGCACGCATCCTGGCCAATAACGTGGGCTATTTTTCCAATGTCTACATACCGAGCGTTCAGTTGAGAAACACAACGCTGATAATCGGTACATCAATGGAAAATGAAAACGCAAGGCACAGGATTCTAACGTCTGTCTTCTAAGGATACAATGATTGACCTATATCGCTGCTCATTTGCTACATGTTGCACATGTAGGAGAAGTCGTGTATCAGCCTCCTGTTGTTCGGATCTTAGCTCTTCTTCTTCCTCTACTCTCTCGGCAGTGATCTTGTAGCATCGGTTTCCACATGTTACATGCAGCTCCTTGTCTTCCAGTCTCTCGCGACTCGGTGTTTTTTGCCAGTGGTCTACAACAAATCTGATAAGACTTGTTTTGTTGTCACCATTGCGTAAAAAGGTTTTTAATTGCTTGACCTTCTGGCCAGCCGCAAGGTTCTTGAAAGTTATTGCATCACTTTCACCTCTGAGTTCCCTTTCTGCTGATTTAATGGAAATGTCTCTGTACACGTCAAATACAACATCCACTATATTGCTACCCTCTCCCTCGCGCAACACTCTAGATAAAATCTTGTCTGCGATCTCACCAAATTAAATGTAAGATAATCTACCTTCAGCTTTTGGACCAGAGCCATCCCATCTACTAGGTAAGCTGAAGGCCTTGTTACTTTGTATCAATTTGTCTAATTCTTTGCCAAGTTGTGCCTTATTGGTCTTGCGGGGAAAACCATTGTTGCAGGCGCCAGAGAAGCAGGAAGGGGCCTAATGTGCTTTAACACATCTTGCATCATCCGCGCAAACAAATTTCGATCAGCGCGCAGAACAGTTTCTGTATCTTTGCCCTTTGCCACCGTCTTGGTCTTCGATAAAGCACTGAAGGTTTTCAACTTTTGCTTCTTCAACTTGCGATTGAGCTTTACCTTGGGGGCTGTAATTCGAGACGGGTCTTCTTGAAATCAGGGTAGGCTGCCTCTCCATTTTTATACATGTAGGCTGTCACAAGGTCCTCTGCTATAGCGGTAGTGGCAACAGCTCCTGTTGAGATGCTGGACAGTTACATATGACCTGCAAATGGATCTCGTCAGTTCTCGAATAAATCATCCATTGCGGCAACATCTTTCTCATCTTGGGCAATGCGAAACGAGTGAAGGTCAGCAAGGCCGTGCTTCCCTTTGGCATAGCCAACCATTTCGCGCAAACTGCGCAGGAACAAAGTTCTGAATTCTGCCGTCAAGTAGTACCTTTGTACAGCTCCAGGTTTCAAACTAAAGCCCTTGGTGCCCCCAGGTGTTTTGGTATCTTTATTTACGATTTCTTCAGGAGTCTGGTCAACGAGTATTCTTCCAAATGTATTGTCGTTGCTCAACTGAACTGAAAATCCAACATTTCTCATGAACTCGTGTACCTCGGGGTGCTAATCTGGTAGACTTGTCATATCGTGTAGGTGATAACATCGTAGGAAAAGTACCATGGGAGCATCTGGCGGACACAGGAGAGATGGAGTTCCCAATTCCTTCTCTAGAGGCACGGATCATGTGAAGTTGTAGCTCGATCATGTCTATATAGGACATCCAGAATGCTGAAAGGGGGCCATTGGTATTCCGGAGATGAACAGTGTATTCAGCAAAAAGTTCAGAAAAACGCTGGAAAACTCGGCTCTTGAAAACCCGGCTTATCGTGACGGTCTTTAGACAGTTCATCAGCTAGGGTACCAATTTCATCAAGACATGTTTGTACTTGACGACTGTCCTCTGGGTGCGACTCGTCAAGCCACGGATAAAATCCTTCCAATGCCACCCTCATGAATGCTTCGTAAGCCAGTTTGTGCACACGAACACCCCTGTTATAGTTTCGGCCTTCCAGAACTGCAGACACGGAGCCCTCAGCCACTACCCCAGCTTCAATGAATAAGTCCTTTAGACCAGCATGTAGGAACCTTTCACCGATGACAGAGATCAATGTACCAAGGGTATGAAAAGTTCCAAGACGTAGAACTATGGGCTTGAACTTCTCATACTCCTTGCACTTCACCTCAAACTCCTTGGCATAGATGACTTGATAGAAAACACATATCATGTTTGTGAGATGGAGCGAGCGCATGATAGTGAGTGATTGGTTGAGGGCTTCATTGACAGTGGAAACATCAGTGGCTGGTGCATTAATGGTCGGAAAATAGCCTACATTATTGGCAATGATGGCGTCTTTGTCGTGAACCGTAATGTTAAACCCAGTCCAGCTGCTGACCTTTTGTTGGTGCGCTGCTTAATGTAGACGAGCAATGAATGAACAGCAGATTCTTCTTTCTAAACTCTTTAAGAATGATTTCGCCGTCAACCTCTTTCACTTGTCGTGACGGGGGCCATTCGGGATTTGGTCATCGGCAACCCGTACACTAAGAATGCCTTCGTGATCTCGGATTTCATCAGCTTTTTGCAACGTTTTCCATGAGTCGAGAATTTGGACTGATTAATTTTGTGTT
This sequence comes from Cladopsammia gracilis, assembly GCA_022457155.1. Taxonomy (NCBI): domain Eukaryota; kingdom Metazoa; phylum Cnidaria; class Anthozoa; order Scleractinia; family Dendrophylliidae; genus Cladopsammia; species Cladopsammia gracilis. The sequence goes on along the minus strand of JAJGOT010000101.1, from coordinate 403,165 downwards.
ATCATCAGTACAATGTATTATGCAATAAGGCTCAGTTCTTTGTCTTTTACGAAGTATGCTTGAATCCATATTTGTTCACATCTTTGAGGACTGTATTTACCACAAAAACAAGATGCAGCTTCCTTGTATATTTGAGCCCAGTCTTTTAGACCACAGGGTGACCACAGCGAAACCATACCGGTGATAAATCGCTCGATGATAAAGTATGCATCTAAAATAACACTAAGTATCTTATCTTTTACTGCTTTTCATGTTATAAAATGCAGTTTTGAATCACATAACAGAAAAAAGCAAAAAAAAAATAGGGAAAATAGACAAAAATTGAGGGTTTTTTTTACCGCGGCTGGAAGTGACGTCACTGTCACGTGACTATTTATCCTTAAAAGTGGCAAAATACTTAACAGACATTATATCTTATCTATGCCTGCTTTATTTTATGCAGAATCTACAGAATTACTTGCTAAAAGCCGCATTTTATTATATTATCGATTTATGCTAATTATGCAAAATTCAAGGTCACGTGACTACCTTAAGCTACTCTTACAACATTTCCATCATATATTTTTGAAATCTACACATGATAAGCTTTAATTTGATATATGGTGGCCTTCGTCCCCCCGAGTGGTAACGATCCGCCATTTTTAGCCACTTGGCCCATGGACTATGAACTTTAGACCATGAAGCCCTACCCCTTGTCTCATTGCATGTCCCACTGCACACTTGTTACCACTCAAGGCGGTTGTCACATTAACTTCATTTTATGTGGCATAAATTGGTCTTTAATGTGTGGTGTCAAATTCACAACCCCGACGGGTACTATGCACAATTTTTGGTGGTGGTGTGTCACTATGTTCAGCTGTATTCTAGACTAGATAAGAAAAAATCCTTACTATATCCCACGCTCGCTATTTTCCAAAACAAAATATGCGTACCACAGATAAGCCCCATACTCATAGGACCTATGCCCGTCATTTTTAATGGTCATGGCTAGCGGAATGTTTCGCGGGCGCGCCTCCGTGACATGTGTCAGTGAGCTGTCAAGTTGGTCGCGCAAGGCAAACTCGCGGGCGCGTATGACGTCGAAAAACATGCGCGTATGACGCCACACGCGCGGCTACACAGCCAACAGCTCTGTAAACACTTTAAAAAGTTTTAAAAAAGTTGGATCTTTCGCAGTGTTTAGCGGAGCAGTAAAGTCGTTACTTCCCTGCATTTTTTCGCGGTTTGCTACTCAAGACAGGGATACTAATTAAAGAATACTCAGAAGCCGCTTTAGTGGAAAAAGAAGAGCTTTCGAGGATAAAATCTTGCTTCGAGGAACCCTCATACGTTTTTATCAATGCGGGGAGATGCCTTGTTTTTATTACGGATTTCAGAACTGAAGAAGCTGAGTTTTAATGAATTTCCAAGCAGTCCAGTGCTTTAAAGGTAAAATAAATCACATTTTTCGATGGGAATTTATGTTGATATCAATTTTTGATTGACTTTTCCTTTGTGTTTTGGTGACATGTTTATGAAACGTGCTCAAATTAAGGTGTTTCCCTCCAGTTTCCATGCAGCCGCACCGATCATTTTAAGCGGTCGTTTAACTAATTTTCCTTTATTGAATTAGTATGAAACTTACACAAAATATTTTACTTAGTTTGAAGTTTATACGATTGTAACAATTTTGAAAATCGGAGTTAAAATTGCAGAGATAAACGAGAAACATTGAAATCGCTTGAGTCTAAATTCCGAGCGATTGCGATGGCATCTAAAAAAATAAAAACTATTACGATAAACTATGACATATGGCAAACAAAATATCTAAAAATTAGAAACTTTTGTCAAGCCGATTTTTAGTAAATCCGGAAAACATTTCGAACTTGTGATTTTTCATGTGTATGAGCACATCAATAACTTCCTCAATTAAGCTTATAAAAGTTTAATTTCTCAATCTCAAATTTAAGCCAAAATGTGTGTTTAGAGTATGATGAAACTATGAAAGTTTGATAGCGTTTCTCGTTTTAGTTTTGGAAACCATAGTTTTTTGACTGAGTCCTTGATATTGTAGTTTTAGCGCTTTTCTTTATATTTCAAAAACCGCGAGATAGATTTTTTTTAAAACTTTTTTAGTCGTTTCTTTATAATATGAACAACATTGTCTCGAAGTTTCATCGTGATTGAAACATTGCAACATGGTCAAATAAAATAATAAAGTTCAACCAAAACGCGATTGAGACTTTGTGCTTTGATTGCACGGTTGAAGGCGCACAAAGACGCTTTAATTAATTAATTCAGGTGAAGCGCAACGCATTTCTGCGTGACCATCATGTTTTGCGGAGTAACGTTAGGGGCTGTGTTCCACGTTATTTTTATCATTCCCACGAATTTCAGCGGGACGTTTATTTGTAAGCAGGTTTTTTATTCGCATTTGACGTGCTCTAGACTCTCTCGACATTTTGAATTGTATGGAAAAGAAAGAAGTCATTGCGATTTGCATAATTCTCAACACGGAGAAATGCGTTACACTTCACCTGAATTAATTAAAGCGTCTTTGCGACGTGCGCCTTCAACCGTGCAATCAAAGCACAAAGTCTCAATCACATTTTAGGTGAACTTTATTATTTTATTTGACCATGTTGCAATGTTTCAATCAAGATGAAACTTTGAGACAATGTTGTTCATATTATAAAGAAATGACCATAAAAGTTTAAAAAAAACTCTATCTCGCGGTTTTTATCTCGTTAATGCGCATGCGCATTAAGCGAGATTTCGGAGTTGAGTACGAAAAAGGGACAAAATTTTGTGGACTTTTGTCCGGGGGGTTTCTTGTTCCTTCTTTATAGAAGCTATATTAGGGCATTGAGGATATGGTTGGTTAAACCGGTTAGGATTTCCTAGAAGGGCGTCACATACTGCCACTAAAATGTTTGGGGAGCACCCCCGGACCTATTGTTAATTTCCCTAGGGTATTGGGATGTCAGAACTTGTCATGAACTTGTCATATCTCACATTACGTTACCGCAAAGGTATTAGTCCTTCTTAAATTTCGATATCTCACGTTACCTATCAGTTTCAATCATTTGTCGTAAAGCCATAAGGGTAAAAATAGGTCAAATGCGTTTTCTTGGGAAACGTAGTTTGAGAATTTCACGGTGTATTTTACTAATGGAGACGTTTTAAGAAAGTTAAATGGGACAGGAAAGTTTGTGTTTTAATATGAGCGGTATGGCAGAGCAAAATAGCATGAACTTTGCGTTTTTTCTATTCATTGCTATTACGGTTTGATTGTGCAATAGTATGGTAAACATGTCATAGTTTTGTTGATTTTTTGGCTTATAATGATGACGGTTGAATGGAATTGCGGCAAACCTTCAATGGCTTAAATTTTTACGTCTTTTGCGTACTGTTGCATAATGAAACTGTAATAGCAATGATTAATTGTTTTAAAATAGCACAAAAGCGAAAGTACACGGGTCAGCCAATACTATGCTACCGGTGCCAAGTGCAGGTTCAATCAAATTAGTTGCAACCTGTAGGTAAACGAACTTAAAATATTCACCTTTATACGGACTTCTATTTTACACTTTGAAATTAATAAAAACGACAAAAACTTCGTATTACAACAGAACCACATCCACATGTTGAAACATAAATGAACAATAAAGCACAATACAACACAACTCGTTTAAATTACCGACAAAACAGAACAAAAAACCTTTACATTACGATACAGGATAGCACGAAATTATCTCTACATTATTATTATTATTATTGTCTAATATTTTAAAACCAAATCTAAATTTATCTAAATTATAATATTTCACCTCCCCGTTAATAGTAAAATACTGTCTCCCTACCTCCCTCCATTCGACATTACACCAACCCATTCGACGGCCTTCTGACAAACATTTGCGAACAGGTTTATCTATTAGTTTTCGTAGTTCCGTCCAGATCCCATCAAAGGTAATAGTAGGACTAAATGACGATTTGCAAAACTTAATACAGCTATTTTTATAGCTAGTAGTATGCACCCCTAAATGATGAGAAATATATAAATGTCTTTCCAAGTTCACTCACGAATCAACAAGATAGTACATGCTTCTAGCCAAGCCCCTCACAAATGCACAGAACAGTACAGATCTCTAATCAAACTTCGGACAAACATCCGTCAATCAAAAGTACAGACAATACAATGGTAAACAATTCTTAAATACTCTGTGCACAACGACACCCTATGTGTTATTAAAAGTTGATATACTTTTTCAAATTTCCCAAAAAATAATCCCTCTTTTCACTTACAAATCTAAACTTAAACAAAACCTCATCATTAATTTCATTTTGGAGGTCATTAAACACCAGCCTGCACACTAAAATATTTCAGTTTATCGAAACTGTTATCAACTTATTTCAATTCTTTGACAAGTCATCAAAAATTAAAAGGAAAAAAAAATTCAAGACATACCTTTTAAGTCTAATTAGCACGTCATTAACTCTACTCATCTCACATCACTAACCGCAAAACAGCCACTGTATTAAACTCCTCAAAACGTTAAAAAAGCAAAGTACAGTTTTTCTATAGTCAAAAACATCTTACACAATACAGAATCGTAAACGCGTTTTGACTACATAACTCTCTTCAGCAACAACTTTAATGATCAAAAAATTCATTCACCATTCTACCATAAGAAAAATCCATTAACACCTCTCGAACAAAAATAGATCTGCCGAAAAACTGATATAACATTTACTTATTTTAAATCACTAAACACGCACGGAAATTTAAAACAAAATTAAAATACATTTGTAAGACGAAAATAAATTGAACAATTCCACAAAAACTCTACTTCACAGATTTCTCAAATACAAACGATGTCGTTACCCTAAGTACAAAATACGTCTTCAATACTTACGAACGACATCATACCGGAAATACACTTACCCATCCATCCACAACAACACGAAATAAAGCGGAAAGAATTTTAAACTAAGCAATTTAAACGATACTTCCGACAAGAAATCTACTTAAATCGCAATTGATCTTCATTTAAACAAACATGCGCAATTTGTTATTATTCAAACTACCACACAATATCTTCCCAATTTTCAAACTCCTCAATATATCCAACACAACTACCCGCTTTTTGTCACGTCAAACAATACTAAAAAACCAACACTTTTTTGCCACCCTTAAACACGCAAATTGTATGTCATTGTTGTCATACTTTGTTCTCATAAATTGTGTATAATTAACTCTAATACTCCAATGAACAAAAAAACAACAAGACATATGACATAAAATCGAGTACGTCTATATAGAGTCGTAGAAAACCACGCAAAGCGACCACAACCGACATCAATTTGCCGAACATTTTTGACAGAAAATCGTTGACAAGTCATCAAAGTGTAAAACCCCAAACATGCATTACATCCTTTTAACTCTAATTATCACGCCATAAACACTTCCTATCTCCGATTACTAACCACAAAAGAGCCACTGTATTAAACTCGCCAAAAACTTATGAAATCAAAATACAATTTTTCTATACTCGACACATCTTACACAATACAGAATACTAAACGCGTTTTCCAAATATTACTCTCTAAAGTAACAACTCTAGAAATCGAATTAACACCTCTTGAATAAAGACAGACCGCCTAAAAACTGATAAGATGTAACTATTTTAAATCAATAAACACACACGGAACGACCAGTAATCTCTTTAAATACCAATTCATCTTCATTTAAACACAAATACCCGATTTATTATTTATCAAATCACCATAGAATATCGTTACAATTTCCAAGTGCTAAATAAATCTTACAGAACTGCCGGTTTTTCTTTATGCAAACAATATCGTTACACTGCTTTTAATAACGTCACTTAAACAACGCCGCCAGGGTCTGACTAGAAGCCTATCTGCACGCTATTTTCTTCTTTTTTTTCTTTTAAGTCAATAAGAGGGGGACATTGGAGATTTGCGGTGTTACGGTGTTGCTCATTGTTTTTAATGCGGTGTTGCGGTGAATAAAATCCCAGCTTGCGGTGTTGCGGTGATCTCAAACCCTACGGTGTGGGATGTTTACACTTTACAGTCTGCGGTGTTCGGTGCAACAAAATTATCTGCGGTGTCGCCGTTTCCTGTTTGACTCTAAATTTAGCCTCTACATGTTATTTATACTCCGTACTTATTTTTGAAAAGCACGTACCATAATGTTAAATTTGTAACAAAAAACAGTACAATACTGTCTAGTTAATCTTAAATACTCTGCTGGTCGCCAATCCTAAGCCTTTTTCATGGTAACTTGACAAAAAGATATATTGCGGTGACGGTGTTTCGTCGACTTTTCTTGCGGTGATGCGGTGTTCCGTAATTTATTTTGGCGGTGTTGCGGTGATTCAGAGCCCCCCAATCTCCCCCTCCAATAACATGACCACAAAATTAAATCAAATAAATTGCCACTTTTACACTCTATATAGTTTACCACTGAAAGAAAACAAACTGCTCGTAGTCTAAACGAACATCTCTGTAACAGGCCATTCTGTTCTAAAAATCAGATCTTTCTTACTTCACCCACTACACTTCCCCGCCCCCCTCCCTACACAGTAGGCAGCAGATACACTTGGACTACAATGGCTCGTAGAAGGCACGACGCACACGACACCTGTTTTCTAATCCTTAAGTATCCATCTAACCAATATTATATAGACTTTAAAGACAATTGAAGACTTACCATTGCGACAAAAATCATCGACCGATCTAACAACTAACAATTTTATTCACACCAAACGACGAACAGTGGAAAGCCAAATTCACCGCATATTATCAGCCATCATATCACTACAGCACCTGTGTTTTTAAACGCAAATCACTGTCAAATCTTATCATTAAAACCACTTTCCTCAGATCCCCTTCCGCTTTGCGGTGGCCACCCGCTTAGCGCTCTTCTGAAACGCATAAAAAAATAAAGCCTGTTCTGCAGGTTAGCCATTCGACTCTAGAACAACCGCACAGTATATCCTACTGCAACTACCAATTTGCTTTACCGCAGTTACCAAGTAATTATACTTACATGGAAACAATGTGCCGCGATCACGAATTGTTTTCGGTGATCGCGGAATGTTGTACACTGTTCTATATGTGCTCTTCGCTACGAATTTCTACGCACACCAACGACCTCAGTCTACTTGCATATATATATATATATATATATATATATATATATATATATATATATATATATATATATATATATATATAATACAATTATATATATATATATATATATATATATATATATATATATATATCACTGTCAAATCTTATATATATAGCAACAAAAGGGATTTCAAGCGGTACAATTTTACATGACATTGTTGAAAAATCGAAACGCGTTCTTACAATGTCACACTCCTATCACAAGTGGCCCTTACGAACCACATGAAACCGCGAATCCTGTCAGTTGTGAAATAGCCAGCAGTGACCTGTTTGAACCAAGATTATTAAATTATATAATGAGATACCATGAAATTTCACCTTCAAAACCATTGATTTCATTCATTAAACTTACAAAAACTGTTTATTAAAACTTTGATAGCAAATCTTAGAACAGTATCTATAATTCTTCGATATCCCGCGCGACTATTTTTCACAATAAGCCGTGAAAGAACTGGAAGAAATCCGCCTGTCTTGCAACACACGTACGCCCAACAAAAATACTATCTTCGAATCTCCAAGACCATCCTTCAAACTGCTCCAGATTTGGTACATTTAGCCCTATGCAACGAAGATTTTAGTATAGACTGACTTTGAAAACCTTTCACACGCACAGTCCAATGGACTAACGTCAACTCCGTCACTCGCGCAATCTCATACTGTTGCGCACCGTTGATTTTAACCTCATTTTAGCGTCCTTTTTTGTCTCGCATTCCATGTGTTCTTTCAGCCATTAATACTAGTAATAATCAGAGATTAAGAGTACGTTCGACGTACATGTTCGTTAAAAGCTGAATTGAAAGAAGCAGTATAGATGTCGATTCACACCATGCTAAATGTTTTTCTTCACCGCCACTTGAGAATGCAAGGAACTCGCGAACATTTTGCTGTGACAAGGAAGAAACAGCGTGACATTTGCGTTACTTTTTGTTTACATTTACATACATCATTGAATATTTCCCAAAAGCAGCAAGTTTCGGCACATGTGAAGTTCGACGTTTGAACCGGGCCATACACGATCTATAATAAAACTAAACAAAATCATAAAGAAATCGAATGTTATTTAGTAACATAGAAATCATAAGATAACCAAACAAAGGAACACCGTAATGCAGCCCTCTATATTTTTAATACTTGAAAACAGCAATAACGGTCAACAACAGCGAGCAAAACCATGCGCGCTAAGTTACGAGGAAGAATTGTTGGATCTAAAAAGGAAAAAAATCGCAGCCAACCGTTATTTCACTTGCCGTATTACAGAGACCCATGAACTGTGTAGAGATCGACGCGAATCGACAGCCTTCATAAACAGACCCTGAAATGTCCGTGGATGATTTTCCAGGCTCCATTTCACTTGCTATCTGATAAAAATCGGTCAATTCTCAACTTTTTCCAGCCATTGAAAAGCGTACAGTTGCTTTTATGCGCTGCATATATGAAAGCCTCCTTCTCCGATCGGCAGCAAGCGAGGCCAAAGTAGATACCAGTTCCCGCCCGTGAATTTATTTACCCCTGAAAAACACAAAAGCATCTTCGGGGGGGGGGGGGGGGGGCTAATGGGATGTCCAAGCATGACAAAAAAATCTCGATTTTTTCCGCTTGGAAATTGCACAGGATACCCAACACACGATAGAGGACATTCAAGACGAAATTAAGATCGCGTTCGCAGACGAACGCAATTACCATGTACCTTTTTATATACGAAAGCTTTCAATTTCTCTAACTTTTCTCTCTGAAATACCGAACATGACAGGATCTAAAATTATCTGTCGACAATGAACATAACAGCGTCAATGTCTTTCCTGCTATTAATAAACAGTCACAGTAGGCCCAGCTATTTTACTTTTGTCTTTACAACATTTTAATTTTCAGGATCCAACCTTTATAGCAGACAGTTGCGCCGAAAACGCAAACTACCTACGGCGGTCTGACAGCATGTCCCCCACGAAATTTTCAAACTAGAACACTCAAAAACGCCATTTCCGTTTTTAGAATTAAAAATACTTTACCTAGCACACTTTTCAGAAAGCTCATAATCGTGGAAGCAAATCGCCCTAGTCCCCCTCATTACAGGTAGCGGACAAGAACTGCATGACAGTCTTTTGCTACCCAGTCCCATAGCAGTGACAGCGACCCACACTTCAAAACCCAGTACCAGTTCCCATTTATTTTTTTTAGCAAGACAAGTGACTGAGTACAATATCGCAAGTGTAGAAAACTGACCCTTTCTCATTACACGATCTTCACTACCATTCCATCAACCACATGCTCTGTCAAAATTACTACCTATTCCATTCAAAAGCAATTACTAGAACTGCGCCCATAGCAAACGTGACCGAAAAATGACCACGTGTTCACCATTTTCCCGCCATTTTCACGTCAGCGAGAAAACTCCGCAGTTCTCTCAAAATTACTACCTATGCCATTAAAACCAATTACTATAACTGCGCACATAGCAAACGTCAACGAAAAATGACCACACGATCACCATTTTCCCGCCATTTTCACATCAAAATAAATAAAACAACAGACTGATACTTACCACAAACAAACACAAACAAAAAAAAAACACTCTACCATTTCATTTGTCTTCATGGTTTGTTGTAAAACCAGAGAAACAAGACATCCTACAACTGACATTCTAGTCCATTCATCAAGACTGAGTCTATTCATCAAGATCACTAGAAAGCTAGCGACAACACACAAAAAAAAAAAACTCGATCACAGAATTCATATCAACATAATCACCACCCTTTACCCAAACACCAACTGACATTACCACTCGACCCACACCATCACTCTCCGGCACTTCCGCGTTTTCGTCTTGAAAAAGTGGAGCACTAATAAGAGCAGATCCCCCAATGCTATACAGAAAACTTGTTAGCAAAGGGGCACAAGTTCTCCTCCTTTTGCAAAAAATAATAATAATAATAATAATAATAATAATAATAATAATAATAATAATAATAATAATAATGAAAAGTAAACACAAATGGCTACTAAAATAAAAGTACGCCCATTTCGTGAACATAAATTTCTATTGGCTGATTTGCATCATGTGATGTTTTCATATACGTATTTTAAGAAGACTTATTCTAAAGGTGCGCTACAACAGCATCTTTACAAAATAAATTAAAAAAAAAGAACAATTGAAAAAGTTGGGTGCCTTTGATAGGTAAATATAGTTAAGAAGACAACACCACCTAATACCTAGGCCTTTGACAACAGTCTTTTTTTAATAACCTCGCATTATAACGCATTAACGAGACGGCTTTAAGAGCCCTTTGATTGAAATATGTAGAAAAGTGCTAAAACTACAATATCAAGGACTCAGTCAAAAAACTACGGTTTCCTACAGAAAATCGAATCTCCAAAACTAAAACGAGAAACGCTTTCAAACTTTCACAGTTTCATCTTATACACTAAACACGCATTTTGGCGTAAATTTGAGATTGAGAAATTAAACTTTTATAAGCTTAATTGAGGAATTTGTAGATGTGTTCATACACATGCAAAATCACAAGTTCGAAATGTTTTCCTGATTTACTCAAAATCGGCTTGACAAAATTTTCTAATTTTTAGATATTTTGTTTGCCATATGTCATAGTTTATCGTAATATTTTTGATTTTTCTAGATGCCATCGCAATCGCTCGGAATTTAGACTCAAGCGATTTCAATATTTCTCGTTTATCTCTGCAATTTTAAATCCGATTTTTAAAATTGTTACACTCTTATAAACTTCAAACTTTGTACAATATTTTGTGTAAGTTTCATTCTAATTCAATAAAGGAAAGTTAGTAAAACGGCTGCTCAAAAACGGTCGGTGCGGCTACACGGAAACTGGAGGGAAACACGTTAAGTCGTGTTGTTATCTTAAATTTCATCGAGGACAGCTCTGCCTTGATGCGCTATAAATCGTACGTGTTTTAATTTTTAAACATAAACTAATGAAGATTTGAATAAAATTTTTCGAGAGAAGATTGTGTTGTCCATTTATATGTGCTTGTTCAATCATTACATAGATTGAAAAGCGATTTTATGTAAACAAAACAAGACTTAGATTTTCTGTCTTCACTCGCGTCGCCTTTAATATGCAAATATGTTTGTGTTTTTTTGCAATTTTGATCTCCAAATCAGTTTCTCGGGCAATTTTTGACAACCAAAAACTGTATTTTATTCGGAAAGTAGTCGTGCCTGCAATTCTAGACGGAGAAAAGTTGTTTTTGTGAACTTTTCTACGGTCTAAATGAACTGTGCAGACGGTCGGGTAATACTGTTTTTTGAGAATTGCTAAAATTGAAAAATAGTCCGGTCGTCAATCTTAATTCTTGTGCTTCCGACCTTTCACCGTAGTTAAGTTTCACCTTAGTTAAGCTTGTTCATAGTGCAACGCTGTTAGGCTCTGCCTATCTATATATATATTATATGAGAGTTCCCCCCACCGGCATAAGGTCTTTACGTGCTTCAGGTCTCTTGCCATTAATATCACTCTGTGGCTGCATCATTGTTACAACTTTCAGTTTTAGCATAGCGACAGTATACAATATAAAATTATAACATCAATGTAATAAAGGAGGGATATTGGCCAATTTCGCAAGGAGGCTTAGGTTGATTTTAAATTACCTATTTTCCTGAGACCTTCCCTTTTTGCTATTTTCTTATTTAAAGAACTTATTTTTTCCTATTTTTTGTGTTTACAGAGCTTGCACGCATAATCCACCTCGACCCTCCTAAATCCTCTCTATCTATTTTACATATTTTAATTGATACATCCCTCTTCATCCCTCTACTTTTATAATACTAGCAACAATATTATGTCTTTATCACCCTTCAAAAATGCTATAAAATTGCAAACACATTATACCCATTTGTCACCTTTCACTGGAATTATCAGTTGAGGATCCAGGGAAGGGGCCTGGGGAGCCATATTCTTATCTCGCAAAAATACAAAAGCCGATAATCAGCTCTATCAGCATTTTCACTCCAAGTCCCCTCGCCCGTATTATGGCGGCTGGTCACGTGCCACGCTGTAACAAAAATCCCCGAAGGAGGCGTTTGTGTTACAGGGTGACACGTGATCAGCCGCTATTAGGGTCTCTGAAGACGTAGCTGAAGTGAGACGACCCTGGAACGAGGTTGCAATCCAATCCGTCCTGCGATTGGTCGATCCTGATCACAGACACTAATTCCACAGTTAGACTGTCATATTCACATTATGCTATTCTCCTTAAAATACTTTGTTCAAGATTCAATGTCCTTCATTCCTTTATTTTCGCCGTTACTTTACTACACCCTCAAAAACACGTTAGCTCTGTAACTATTGAGTTCCATAGAGCAGTTTGTTTTGATGTTCGCGTTAACACGGAGGCTGGTAGTTCAATGAAGCAAACACCATCAGTTTTGCGTTTGAAGTCTCGCGCGCGCTTAACTTAACAGAAAGAAGGAATTTAACCCTATCTTTGATCGTCTGGGACCGGGGTGGGGGGGTCCAGAAGCCCCCCTATGTAGCTTTGAAACCGCTTATGCTATGGCCACCAAATTTACACAGGATGATGATGTCATGAATTCTAGTAACTACAGATACTTTGGTGTCATAATGACGTAACGTGATGGCTAAAACAATCTTTCATCAATATTTTCTCAATTTTGAACATATAACAACAATATTTTAACAGCTACCTATTTGATAAAAGTCTTATGTTTACTAACACCGTTTTTGTTGTTAACAATAATGACGTCATATACAATGAAATAACCAACTGAAACGTTCTATAAGGCACATCTTAACAGAAAGAAGGAATTTAACCCTATCTTAGATCGTCTGGGACCGGGGGGGTCCAGAAGCCCCCCTATGTAACTTTGAAACCGCTTATGCTATGGCCACCAAATTTACACAGGATGATGATGTCATGAATTCTAGTAACTACAGATACTTTGGTGTCATAATGACGTAACGTGATGGCTAAAACAATCTTTCATCAATATTTTCTCAATTTTGAACATATAACAACAATATTTTAACAGCTACCTATTTGATAAAAGTCTTATGTTTACTAACACCGTTTTTGTTGTTAACAATAATGACGTCATATACAATGAAATAACCAACTGAAACGTTCTATAAGGCACATCTCTGAAACAAACGGTAGTGTTCATACCAAACTTTCACATATTGATGCAGGAGTAAAAGTTAATGAATTCGTACACTTTGTTGCCATGGTAACAGCATGTGACGTCATAGAAGTTATGTGTACATTTTCTTAAAAACTGGAACAGATAACTTTGCTAATTATGGCTTTTCATGTACCGAATGAATTCAAAAAAGCTTTCTCAAGTGAAAAGGACATTTTTTATGATATTTTTACAATAAATATTTAGAGATAATGGAATTACACAGACAGGTAAATAAATATCCCATTTTATTGTCCGCCATCTTGGATCCGCCATCTTGGATCCGCCATCTTGAATTAGTCCAAACGTGTTTATTTCGGTAAAAACACCGAAAAATAAAACAATTGGACTGCTAAAGCTTAGTTTATCGTGGGCAAATGTTTTACAATCCAAAATATGAACCAATAATAAATTTATAGAGAAAAGACCTTTAGTAAAACTTCGATTCGCCATCCTGGATTTTGACATTTCATATTCCACATTTTACTAAAATTACCGTTAATTAACCTTAATTAATGAACAATTATACATAATTTGATCAATTATCGCTAAATTAAGTGGAAAATATTAATTCAATAAGAAAACTTTGAAATAATCTTGATTAAAGCGAAAAATGCTAATTTTGTAAAACATAGGTGTCAAAAAGCGGTTGCTATGGAAACGTCAATGTCGGTGGACAAAAGACGCTAACGGGAAATTGTTTCCAGATAAATTTCAGGAAAAGTCACCAAATTTGGTGGTCATTGCATCGATCGTTTTGAAACGACACAACTTCAAAGTTCGAAACAATTGTTATTTTCAGAACGACGTCTGCATAGGAGGCCACCACATCAATACTGTGCCTACCTGTAGTATAAATTTACGTGATTGGAAGAGCTTTTTCCGCGGCAAACAGTTTCTTGTTTTTATTTGAATAAAGATTATCACAAACGCTTCCACAATTATTAGTAGTACCAGTAGTCTCTATTTTAAATAACATAAATGACTGTTGTTGAAGTAGAACAAATTTACGAGAAATTCTAGGGTTTTTATTCTGTTTTGCTTTTTAATGAAGGTGAGACTTCCGTCAGGTACAGTGGTAAGGATCCAGCGCTACTCCTGGGGAAATGATGTAAAAATGGAAGCCCCGAAATCCGACGAAACCAGAACGGAAGGAATGTGTGGAAATTTTGACGGCGAAGCAAATAATGATTTTGATCATGGTGGCGACAGTACGTCATACACAGACCCAGATTTGTTTGGAGAAAGCTGGAGGTACTGTTGTATTAACAAATATAACCATATGGGGAGTAAGATGTCTTTATTTGCTTTATTTCCGGATATATAATTACATAAGAGCTAAGGAATACAATTTGACTTTATAACCTTTTTTGTTTCTTGACGAAACCGATCACTCGTAGGATATTCAACGACATGCTCCGCCCCAAAGCATTGTATTACACAACAAAGTATTCATATCATTGTTTGTGCTAACCGAATTTAATTGCTAATAGTCCACTCGAGTTTTCAATGTAGAAGGAGAATGGCAGGGAGAAGAAATCTCGAAATGCTTTCTCGTTCTACTTGAAATTGTTTGAACATATTAACAAATACATGCGTGTTTTTATTGGCGGCACATTGGTTTTTGGAACTCGAAGAAAAACTTTTACCGTAAGGAGATCCAAGGACGAAGTTCATTTAAATGGTGGTTTGGGTTTAATCACATTTTATTAATAAGGAGCTTAAGAGAGAGAGAGAGAGGGGGGGAGGGGGGGGGGGGGGGGGCATCTTGAAATCCATGTCTCTACTTTCCAGTCAAACCACCTAAGCACCAACCACAATGCTTTGTTCGTTTCTGGGGCTGAAGTTTGGCTAATGCAATTTGATTCTTGTGATTCTGGTAAGCCGGTTTATTCGTAATTCTGTCCCTTGTTATGCCCTTCTCTTTCATGTGTGGCGGTATTACTACAAGATAGCATTATGATGCTTATGACCAAACAAACTGATCAAATCCTATTTTAAAAAAAATATTAGAAAAGGCCTTGTGAATAGCTCAATAATAACTTTCTTTTTGTAGAGTGAACAAATCGACGAGTCTCTTTCATACAGTACCGCCTTGTGATAATGAGACATGTGACAACTCTGAACTGAACATGGATCGCTGTGAATGCACAAAAAACGGTGGCGCGATGTCCATTACATGCGGTCTTGTACTAATGCAGTTTAACAGTATTGGCACTCAAGGATTTCAAGACAGGACTAACGACTTTGAGAATTCTAGTCGTAAGAAACGAGACCTTCTTTACAGCGACGACATAATTTACCTTTACGATGATGAAGAACCGGCAGGAAATATGTTTCAGAGCCGCAAGAAACGTGCAGTGAATGCCAAAATGTCTTTAGCAAATGCTACTGAATATTGTCGAAAAACTATCCTTAACACAGCTGCTGCAAAAGTTTGTCTTGAACTTTCTGGAGTAAACGCCAGCAATGCCATTCAGTCTTGTGCAGCTGATTTACAGGTATGAAGCTTTATGTAATTTGGCACTCATTCTTCATAGTAACAGATTCGGTACCAGATTGTTGCTGGATTAAATAAGCACTCATGCACACATCTTTGCCATGATCGGTGGGGAAGAGGGAGGGAGGGGGTTGGGGCGGATGGGGCGGTATAAAGGGGGAAGGGGCGGAAAGTGCTCAATTTTGGTACTTTTCTTGTATCAAGATGGCGGATAAAAGATGGCCGGGATTCGGAATAATGGGCAAATAATACGCTAAGTCACGCGACCTACCCCCCTAGTTTGATAACCATACGTGTAGTTTTATTATTATTATTTTTTTGAAATTACGGAGGTGCCGCCTTCTTCCCCGTCTCAGAATAACATATAGGGTTAATGTACAAACTATATCCGACTTTGTCAAATATACAGTTTATGTCTCTTTCGTTATAGTTTACTGGTGACCTAAGCTGGGTGGACTCGGCCTTTGAAAGTTTAAAATCAAGCTGCGAATTCCAAGCTGTAAAAAACTTTTCTGCCTATGACAAAGACGAAGAAGGAAATTTTGTACCACCGGTGAAAATTGCGCAGAATCTTTGTCCAAATGATTGTAGCTTTAATGGTAACTGCACCAACGGCAGTTGCATATGCAATGAGGGGTTTGTTGCTGATGACTGCTCTATGAGATATGATGAAATTCCTCGACTGTTTAGGTAAGAATGATAAAGAATATACTGGGCTAGCTTTTAAGTGTACTCAATGAAGTCGTGTTCTACTTTCGCACTTAGGCCCAGTTCAAACGTCGAACTTCACATGTGCCGAACCTAATGCAAATTAGCAAGAACAATATATTTTGCTCATTTGCATTAGGTTCGGCACATGTGAAGTTCGACATTTTAAATCCTTAGAGATCGTTTAAATTAACTATACATTTACATTGACGTTGTGTTATATAACCATATTTGCATTTTATGACGCTAACAGTATGCTAAAACACTTATTCGAACTTGTTGTAGTGAAATTGCTGTAATTTTCATTATATGGACGGGAGTGTTTTGTCAGGAACTAAAACACTTGTAGAATCCATACGACCACTACATACGGGAACCAAGTGGCGTATTTTTCGTATGAACAACACGAGTGGTCATATCGTCGCGATTCGCGCCTTTTTCAAACTTTGCTGAATGAACTTGCTTTCCTGTTGTTCGGAATAATTGCCCTCGCAAGAAACAACAACCAAGAGCTTTCACTATGAAGCCAAATTACGGTCGCTTTAATGTAGTTGTCCCATTAGACTAGTGATTAAGGTATCTGTCTGGTTATCAGGAGACCCGGGTTCAACTCTCGACTGGGGCACAGTTTCACTGATAATCTTTGTTGTGAAATTTTTGTTCTCAACTTCACTGTCTATGTATATATATTTCAGAAATTGCCGCGAATCGCCTTCCAAACGAGAATAGGTTGGTGATCCAAAGATTATGTGGCAATTTGTTGTCCATATCTCCCTTCCCACACTAATTAATATATATATATATATATATATATATATATATATATATATATATATATACACCCGTTTGCAAAAAAAAAAGACATTTTTAAAAAATAGAAATATATATATAGCTATTGTGTTCGCATCACAAATGTGATGACAGGCGGTAGATACCTTTTCACAGTAACTACAATACCCTTTGCCAGGTGTTCATTACAGCCGCGTCCGTTAATCTGCACCATTGTTCACGGAAAACATTATTGAATAATTTTACAGATTAAATTATTCAGTGCCTGAATATAAACAAATGAGCCACAGACAATTTATTAACTCGAGCCTTTGCTTCTTTTGAGGCATTGCGGATAGCAACGATCTTCGTTGGAGACTGTGAAGCAAAAAAGTAGTGGAAAATAGACGTCCTTGGATACAAATATCACAATAGTTTAAAAAGCATAGGACAAAGAATATATATTGTTCTCTTTTTCAGAACGTATTAGGGGCTTATTGTAGCCTTTACCGCTTTATTGGCGATTTCTCATGTTTCTTTTTAACCAAGATTAAAGGATTTGTACATAACATTCAGGTTGTTGTACTGCCGCCTTGATATAATGAATTTAAAAAATATATATATCAAAAGCCACCAATTTAGCGGCAAGTTCGTCGAACAGAGGAAATATTTTTTACATAAATGGTCGCTAAATTTGCCAACATTGATTCCCCCTTTTTTTAATTGCAACCAAAGGATTTGTACAATAACGGTAAGGGTCGTGAACGACCCCAAAAATAAGCGTACACTTAAGACGTTTGATGTGGATTACCCAAACTATGGAGTCCGTCGACGAAATGATTAAGTTACTTATTGACACCTACTCTCAATAGGTGCTGAAAAAGAGAATAAATATATCATCTTTGCACTATGCTTTTTAAACTGTTGTGATATTTGTATCCAAGGACGTCTATTTTCCACTACTTTTTTTGCTGGATAGTCTCCAACGAAGATTGTTGCTATCCACAATGCCTCAAAAAAAGCATAGGCTCTAGTCAATAAATTGTCTGTGGCTCATTTGTTTATATTCAGGCATTGAATAATTTAATCTGTTAAATTATTCAATAATGTTTTCCGTGAACAATGGTGCAGATTAACGGACGCCTGCTGTAATGAACACTTGGCACAGGGTATTGTAGTCACTGTGAAAAGGTATCTACCGTCTGTCACCACATTTGTGATGCGAACACAATAGCTATATATATATATTTCTATTTTTTAAAAATGTCTTTTTTTTTGCAAACGGGTGTATATATACATATATATATATATATATATATATATATATATATATATATATATATATATATATATATATATATATATGCATATATGCTCTATGTTATTATATAAACTTGAGATTCATTTACTACGCAATGCCGTGGCTGCACGAAGTTTACTGGGAAGAACTGACAAAACATAATTTGCCATTTTTTGGCCACCGAGGTGGCCGTTTATTTTTATAAACGTTTTACTCCGAGAAACATTAAACAATCAAAACCATTCCCAGCAAAGGTTGCGGAGTACCCGCCAAAGCTCTGAAAGCCACCCACCCAAAGTCACAAGTAATGTTGATTGACATACTTTCGATTCAACTGCCACTTGGGCCTCGGCTTAACGGTTAAAATAAGTGTCCACTGTTCAAAGTTCAACTATTAACAACATCCAGCCCCAACACTCTGCTCCTGCTGGAGTGTGGGTAAAATATATTATGAAAGTAACATCACAATCCCGTAATTGTCAGAATCAAAATAAAGCTACTTCAAGTAATGTATTAAGCAATACAGTAATGTATAGATTGTTGTACATAATTAATTTGTTGAGCTCCATCCTATTTCCCTGCTCAAAGGTTAAAACTCTGACATACATAATACTTGAACCTTTGGCCCCTATGCATAAGGTCCACTCTAAATTACTTAAAACATTAACTAATTAAATTAATGACCAGAGCTAAAATTTTGTGGTCTTCAACCTTGGCCCTTGCTGAAAGGTTAAACTTTGACATTACTTATAGCTTGAACCTTTGGCCCCTGCTCAAAAGGTCCAACTAATTTACCTAAAACATTAATTAAATGACCATAGCTAGCCATACATGCTCGGAACTGCGAGTCCTACCCGAAGGTCTTATAAACTGGGGCCTACTGCCCGTCAGGAAGGAAACCTGTTTTAAGGGGAAACCTGATCCCTCCCGAATGCAGAGCCAGGCACACAACACCCTGAGGGAGAAGGGTGATCGATAAGACTTAACGAAACTCTTGGACCTTTGGCCCCTACTCAAAAAGTAAAAAGCTTAAGTACTAGAACCGTTCACGAAATAGCTGACTCGTACGATAAATAGATTGAACCCTTGGTCCCTGCTCAAAGGGTCAAAATCTACCGTACTGGAAGCTTTAACTAGACCCCTCTCAAGGCTACAGCTGCAACTCTAATTTACGTACATACTTAATCAATTACCTGTTCCTGCTACTTGCTATATTGATAAAGGTTCACTCACATTTGGCCCCTGCTCAAAATAATGTGCTGAACCCTTAACGTAAGTAAAACAGTTACTATACCGGGCATAATGGGAAGGCTATCCTTATTAAGTCATGACTACGTCCCTAGGTTTTTTTTTTTTCGATGACACAAAACTTTTATTAAACTTTACATAACTTACTTACATTGATTCACGAATTACATCATTATACTAACAGTATTTACATCACTTGCTATACTAAGTACATTATTTACAAACGATACTTACACATCTGACTACTCACATTACTTATTTACACAGTTAATAACAATGGTGAGAAAAGGGGTTTAAAAACATTGTGTCAGTCATTACAGGGCATTTTCGCCAACTACTACTGAAGGATATTGCTACAGGACGAGGGGAACGGAGGAGGCGGGAGCGGAGGGGGGGGGGGGGGGGATCTCTTACCATAGAGTGTCTAGGAGTTTCCATTTTTTGGGGAGAGTGTCACCCGCTTTGACTTCGATTTCATAAATTGTTTTAAGGTATCGCAGGAAGCATTCGATTGTAGGTGCTGTTTCTTTGCATTTACAAATCCAGATGTAGTGTCTTGCTAGCAGAAAGCAGAAATTTAATTGTAGATGGTTTTTTGAAGCATCCGGCATCAGTCCCAAAGCAACAGATGTACTCATTATATAATTTTCTAAAATAATTTGGGATAGAGTTAACCGCGCCATTAAAAAATTCCAAAAAGAAACAACCTTAGGACAAGACCAAAAAAGGTGTTCAAGTTTATCTGGTTCTTTTTCACAAAAGGAACATTTTGGATCATTTTTATTCCTATTTTATGTAGAAATTCATTAGTTGGTATTCGTCTATGTAAAAACTTGAATTGGAATTCAATAAGTCTGCATTTGGAGGCCAGTAGGTATGCCTCGCACCAGTTGATACATTTATCATCGTTTAAGTTGCAATCGCTTTTCCATTTCTGTTGACTTTGTGTAGGAAGAATGCTTTTTCTCTCTATAAGTTTATTATATACCAATGGGCTTGTTTTATTGGCTCGCATCAATCTTGTGGAAAAGCTTTCATATTCAGAGTTATTTGTAGCACATTTATTTTTATGTGTATTCCAGAGGCATTTAAGAGCAGACAAGAGACCATACTACTTTAAAGGGCATATGGTCAAACAGTATTTTTGTTGCAGGCCAGTTAAAGATAGGTAATTATTTGAGTCATCTTTCAGATGTTTCACTTGTATAATTCCTTTTTTTATACCACTCTCGAAAGAAAAGAGGTCGATTATTAACTCTAATAAGTGAATTATGCCATAAGCTTTGGTCAAGAAATTGATTCTCAGAAATTATTTGGTTCTCAAAATTTATTTCCGTCCAAATTGTGAGAGCCTCTTTTATAAAACCGTTATGGATTTTGTAGATCTTATTGATGTCATTCATATTAAGGTTACCCGTGAGAAATATTGTGCCTCCAAATCTCTCTAAATCAAGATCAAAAAACAATTTCCATTTTCCTTGGTTATTTTTTTCTAAATATTTTTTTATCCATATGGTTTTTAGAGACTTATTAAACGACTCTACATCTATCATTTTTAGTCCGCCCTTGGAGTAATCATTAATAATGACTTTTCGTTTGATTTTATCTCCTTTTTCATTCCATAGAAAAGAACAGAATAGTTTGTTTACTTCTTTGACAGCTTTCACATTTGTGCGTAAAGGAGACAGCACATAAACGAGTTGAGAAGCTACTAAACTTTTTAGAACTGCTATTTTACCTATCATAGTAAGCCTGCGATATTTCCAGCAGCTTAAAATGTTCCGTACTTTATCTAGTTTGTCGTTATAATTTAGGGTTGCGGTAGCTTCCGGATCAACTGAGAGCCAAACTCCTAACGTTTTAACTTTGTGTTTTAGCCATTTAAGATTTCGCCCAGTGAGTAGTATTTCTTGATTTCCGCAATTTGCTCCTATCCAAAGAGCTTCTGTTTTTTGTCATTGAGCCTCAAGCCGGAGGCCTCATAAAAACCATCTAAAAGTTGAAGTGAGGCCAATAGAGATTCTCTAGACCCGTCTAATATTAGCGTCGTGTCGTCTGTCGTCTTTAAGCGGATGCCGTTAATATTTTTATTTTTACGAATTGCCTTGGCCAAAACCTCTGCTGATAAAATAAAAAGGTAAGGCGAGAGAGGGCAACCCTGTCTAACACCTCGTTGGATTTTAAAAAAATTGGTTGCCCATCCATTGTTTAAAATACAGCTTTCTGGGTGGTAATAAAAAAGGTTTACCCACCTAGTGATGCTGGTTCCGAAACCAAAATATTCTAAAGTTTTTCTAATAAAGGGCCATTCGATTGTATCAAATGCTTTTTCAAAATCCAAAAATAGGAGTAGTCCAGGTAATTTTTTTTCTTTGGCATAGCAAATAACACTGTCTATGAGTCGTATATTTTCTCCAATAAATCTATCTTTAATAAAGCCCGTCTGGTCATTATTAATAAGTTTATGGATAAAAGTTTTTAAGCGGTTAGCAATTGATTTTGCCGCTATTTTATAATCGCAATTTAGTAGAGTTAAGGGTCTCCAGTTTTTAAGAAAATAGGGTTCTGTAACTTTCTTAGGTATAAGTTTGATAATTCCTTTTCTCTGGGTTACTGAAAGTTGTCCCTTTTCATAGGCATAATTTAAAGCATTGATTAGAGTGACCGATATATCTTTCCAAAAACCTTATAAAATTCGGCAGGCAGCCCGTCAGTTCCAGGAGTTTTTTCAGCTTCCATGTTTTTTAGAGCCTCGAGGCACTCTTTTTCTGTAAGCACACCTTCACACGCATTCTCTTCATAATCATGGAGGACTGTATAATTTTCGTGTTCAAAGAAAAAAGTTGTATCATAATCGTTCCTTGTTTTATGTTTAGATGTATAAAGGTTCTTATAAAATATTTCGCATTCAATTAAAATTTGTTTATCGGAGGTGACGGTTTCATTGTCATTTGTTTTAATTTGGCTTATTGTCCCCTGTTTAAAGTGTCGTTTTTCCAGGTTTAGAAAATATTTTGTGTTTTTCTCTCCTTCATTGTACCATTTTGTCCTGGATCTCAGTATTGCGCCTTTAGTGCGAAATTCAATATTTTTTTCCATTTCTGCCTTTTTCGTATTTAACTGATTTTCAAAAAGAAACAATTGCGGATCACTAATGTCCATTTTGTCGATTTTTTCTTCCAATTTAGCAATTACTTGTTCTAGTTCAGTTATCTGTTGTTTCTGTTGTTTGTTTTTAATCTTGGAATAATAAATTGATTTCTCACGCACTTTTAGCTTTATCATTTCCCAAAGAAGTGAAGGGTTGACCAGTTCAGGATCATTATATTCCTCTCTAGTTTCTCGAATCGTTGTCTTAATTTGATTAACATAGTCCATTTCCAATAGAAGAGATGTGTTCAATTTCCAAAAACCCGGACCCCGTGGATTGGAATGCAGTAGTAAACCTAAAATAATCATAGAATGGTCAGTTTTAAAACCAGGAGTAATGTCTGCGAGAGATGTGATGTTAACTGTACTTTGACTAACTAAGAAAACATCTAGTCTACATTGTACCTTTGGATGACATTGGCGCCATGTATATCTTCTAATTTCAGGGTGTATAACTCTCCAGACATCCACTAAGTCAAATTTTTCTGAAAATTCCTGAATGATTTAAAGACAGTTTTGTTGTGTTCTAGCGCGGCCGCCTTTCTTGTCCTTTTCTATATCAAGTACCATATTATAATCGCCTCCTGTAATAATATCATCGCATTCAAAATCCGTGAGGTGTTAAAAAAAAAACACTGAAAAAATCTGGGTTGTCTTCATTTGGAGCATAGATGTTAGCCAAGGTTAAGAGCTTTTCATCCGCTTTTATATCACAAATAATGAAACGTCCGGAAGGGTCTGTGTAAACTTTTTGAATTACCAAATTAAAGTTGTTGTTGAAAAGTATGCCTACCCCTGCCTTGCTGCTCATGTAGGTACTAAAAATAGTTCGATAGCCCCATTCTGCCGACCATTTGTGATTAGTATTGTCAGTTGAGTAAACTTCTTGCAGCATATAAATTGCATATTTTTTTGCTCGAAGCCAGTTAAACACTTCTCTTCTTTTAATGTCATCTCTTAGTCCCCTGACATTTAACGATGCTATTGTCAAAGCCATAAATAATTTTGTTTAGTTTGTTGAATAATTCTCTCATGTGTCGGCGCCAAAACCCTGAAGCTGTTGCACAATATATCCATAAGCAAGAAAGAATCAAATGAACAAATTCAAAGACGCAAAAAGTAAGGGATACTCTGCGTACTTCAACAAAGCCCATCCGGATAATTTATATATAAATGGTAAATATATCGCCCCTGACACGCCAATTCATTAATTTTCCTTGATTTTCTACGTCCCTAGGGTTGGTATGTCCCGCTCGTTTCTGGTTTTGCTGGCAGCGGGAAACGGGGTAATTAAGCCCGCATTTAAAGCACTGGTGTTTGAATTCACACCCTGTGCAGTTCCCCTCCCCCATGAGGAAAGTCCAGCAAAACTCTCTGAAGGGAGAGGCTGTTTGGTTTTGGGGACACTGGCCCTCAGCCACAGCTCACTATGGATTTGGTCCCACGGAATGATCTCTCTTTGGCGTAACATACGGAAATTTTCGTCATAAACTTTCCAATTGGCCACCCGCTGAGCCAGATCTCTCGCTGTGGCACCATATTTCATAAGTTGGGCTGTTTCTGAAGGGAAACGCTCGCAATTCACCGCCACAAATGCTTGGAAAGCAGCCGTCCATTATTCAATAGCGTGGACTGGCTGTTTTTTAACACTTTGTTCTAAGGAAAGGGTAGGTTGCTCTCCCTTCCCATATGTACCTTGAAAGTGTATTGATCGTCCCTACTTGAGCTGCTATTAAATATAACAGCAAAATCTACATATTCGTTACCCCAAATCTGTTTTTTAACCTTGTCTGATACTCTGTGTGACAAAGGAACAGCTACAGAAACAAATGAGTTCTTACTAATTGGAGGCTGCTTAGCTCCTTTAAACAGGTTAGATGTCACCTGTTGCATTGCTGCTTGTACTGGAGTTTGGGTCAACGAAGATCCATCAAGTGGATGACTGCCCGCATTATTGGCCTATGGTGCGTCTGGAATAAACTGTACTTCTGGCTGGCTTGGCGTTTGTGGGTTTGTCACACTGATACCAGCATCTTGCAAACTCTTCTGCACAGCAGCCGCTATGTTATTTCCCAAGTTTTCCAACCAGGTGGCGTTAACTCTTCGCTCCCCTTGTGGTGGTGGGGGATTCGATCCTGTCGAACTCTGTGGAGTCTCTCCTGCAGCTGGTTGGACAGCTAACTGACTCGGGTGAGGATTATTGTCTTCCACCCGTCTCTATTGGGCCACTCTGGTTGCATAACTGGCTTTTCCTTGTTGCATTGCTGCTTGTACTGGAGTTTGGGTCAACGAAGATCCATCAAGTGAATGGCTGCCCGCATTATTGGCCTATGGTGCGTCTGGAATAAACTGTACTTCTGGCTGGCTTGGCGTTTGTCGGTTTGTCACACTGATACCAGCATCTTGCAAACTCTTCTGCACAGCAGCCGCTATGGTATTTTCCAAGTTTTTCAACCAGGTGGCGTTAACTCTTCGCTCCCCTTGTGCTGGTGGGCGATTCGATCCTGTCGAACTCTGTGGAGTCTCTCCTGCAGCTGGATGGACAGTTAACTGACTCGGGTTTCTTCCACCCGTCTCCTTTGGGCACTCTGGTTGCATAACTGGCTTTCCTTTATGGTGGCATACTGTTAACATATGGTAAAGAGATGCGATGACCACAAATGTAAACCACAACCAACAGTCTTTATTTAACACTAGCTCCATGTTCTCACCGTTACAACGCGTAGTTCCCTTTTATACTTGATCCTACCCTAACACATGCCACTCACGACATCTTCTACTAACGACAACAATAACCGTCGTCTTCTAGCTCGCGCATAGCAACTATAGCTTTACACATTTCGCTACATTTACCCCGTCTAACTAAGCGATGCGTCCCCGCATCAGGGCTATCCATAAGATAAAAGTAAAATATCTGACTGTCCAAAAATAATGTGCAACTGCTACAACAACTAAAGAAAGTGAACTTGAAGTTATTGCATTAAATTAAATCCAATGTCCTCAAAACTACATGCTATTTCAACAGTGTTCCTTTAAAAATTTAAATTTAAAATAATGTCTTCTCAATGGTGATCATTACAACGCACTTTAGTCGAATGTCCTGTTTTACCGCCCCCGAAATGGTTTCAGGTGGTCGTGGTGTACAAAGTTGGTTTTGCCTTTTGAATTCTTCTCTATTCGATAAACTACATCTAGGATTTGTTTACGGTTTTCTTCCAAGGACCATCCCATGACGTCTGCAATTTCCGACTTCTGCCCTTGATATTCTGGGGACTGTAAAGCCACACTTCCCCCCCCCCCCCCCCGTCATCTCTGCAAAAGTGTCCAGGATGCCTGGGAAATACTGCCTGCCGCAGGATGCAATGTGGATGCCATTCTCCACATTCCTCTTTGCTGTTCACAATCTCCTCCTCCATTTACAGTGCAACGTTGTCGTCTTATCCCTTCTCCAAGACCTGAAATACGGCTGCAGAACAGTGTTTCCATCCTTAGTTTTCGTCCCCACTGCTCCTGATCTGAATACTTCGCATTTGTAGCAGAGTTAGGCTTCCTGTGGCGGCGACGTCCTCCTCTACGATTATTTCTATAGGCGCGGTCACGCGTATGTACGCTTCCCTGAATAGGATTCCCATCCACTCCTGTCACATTCACTGCTTGAAGACCTTTTTCTCCACAAACCACATCAAACTGCACACTCTCTCCATCCCCGACATTGTAGAACCTCGAACGCTTTACTGCGCGACAATAATTCGTCTCTGTTAAGAACAATGTTTACACTTAACTTGTTTGGCGTCCGCTCACAGAATTTTGGGGCTATCTTTTCCAGAAGTCAAGAGGACAAATCCTGCGAAATGCGAACTGCAAAAATTGCGAACTGTGTGGAGAGCTCGAGTTTTGGAAAAGGGAACAGTAACCTGACCTCATCTGCTTAAATATTGGACTCTCTAAGACCCGGATGACCCCCTCCCCCACCCCAACCATATGCTGGGAGACTGGTACTAACAAGCAACATAAAATCATTTATTCCCGGGTGGGGTGAATAAATCTCCTAACTACTAGAGGAAAAATGGAACTCTTCATCAGCTATAAAAGTGATCAATGGATATGCTCCACAGCTTTGTATAGATAAAAAGAATGTGGACTACTTCACAGATATATTTACAACTCTGAGTTTCATGCTTCTCTCGAGGCAATCATCAGGCAACTGCCTGAAACAACAACGGTAAGCCTAGCACTGACCTATACACCAAGCCCACTGACACTCATTAGTATCTAAGCTGGACCAGTTGCCATCCACGTCACACTAAAACGTCCATCCCCTACAGCCTGGCACTGAGACTACGCCGCATATGTTCTAACAACAATTTCTTTGAGAAAAGAGCTCGAGAACTATATAATGTACTTCATGGTCGAGGTTACAAAAACAAACTCATCAAGGAGTGCATTATGAAAGCGAGAAGAACAACTAGAGACGAGGCTCTCAGAACCAAGCAGAATCCTGTCACTGACCGTGTACCACTTATGGTAACCTACAATCCAACAAATACTACACGCCTCATCTAAATGCAAATCAGTATATCAGTATATCTCTTGGCTAATGCAACATGTGAACTTTGCCGCTATATTGACTAACACAACATTTGCCCGCGCCCAAACTTAACAATATTTATACACTTGTAAGATCTAATGTTTTTCAGTAATATGTTTTGTGTACTTCGGGTAGAAAATTGCACAGATTACGAGTGCTGTATATGCACACTTTTATCGTTAATTAAAAATAATGGTTTATAGACTTCATTTGTCTCTATGAGTTTTTCTCATAATAGCGTCCTCATTGTAATTCTCTTTTATTTACTCTATCGTTTAGGATATTAAATAAAGGAATTTGCGACATCCGTACCAGACCATGCCTGAAAACAATTGTTTTTGGAGACAACTTCATGAATTCCAAAAATCTAACGTGTCACGTGAAAGAGTTTTCGGTAAGTTGCCTTTCTTAACCATTTCTTGTGGTTTTCTTTAATTTATTTATTGTTCCGAAAACAAACATAGTAACAGTCAACAGACGAGCATGTCTACAAATGTACTTACTTAGTCATCTTCATCCCCCATGGTACACAGAAGGCACAACAGCCCCCCTCCGCCTAGTCATATATTTTGCCAGTAGTTTATAGTCCTGAGATTACTGTTTAGCCGGGTGGGGGGGGGGGGGGGGGCACAAAGTACCCGTGCTATCTTTCAACATTCATAACTTCTTAAGTAAGTATTCAAACACCATCAAACATTATGACTTTGATCACGTGACTTAATGTTTAAATGGCAACAAGATTTTGACAGCCATGTTTTTTGAAATTTGAATATCTGTACCTTTGACTGAAGAAAACCAATGTTTATTGGTATAACTTTTATACTTTTACGTCATTTGGCGTTTATTAATTGGTTTTCATTAATTTTGAATCAATCTGGACGGTTTTTAAGAGGTTTTAAAAAAATTCAGAAATCCAAGATGGCGGATCCAAGATGGCGGCGGTATAACTAATTACCTGATAACTACGTCATATGACGCCATCGTTCCATTGTACGGACCGCAAAGGAGGCAGTTTTGGACGTACTATGTACCCTCTAGGTTTCATTGTCATAGCCTTAATGTTCTTGAAGTTACGAGGGGGCACAATGTGCCCCCCCCCCCGACAGAAAAAGCCCAGGCTGAAAAGGGTTATCAGGTATTTATTCTAAATTCCCCGTAGAATCCATTGTATTATTTCCTTATACTACAAGGCCGAGAAGTTTCGCTTTTTCTAACGCTCACACGTGTTGTTTTCTTGTTTTAGGTTTTTTTTTTTTCTGGTATATCTTATGTATTAGTATTACTATTTGTAACTTAACGTCTAGGAGGACCCTTCTGTAAGGCACTTTCGAGTGAATTAGGTATCCTCAATAAATATTTAATATATATATATATATATATATATATATATATACATAGCCCAAGCCTAACAGCGTCGCACTTTGAACAAGCTTAACTAAGGTGAAACTTAACTAAGGTGAAAGGTTGGAAGCACAAGAATTAAGATTGACGAACGGGCTATTTTCAATTTTAGCAATTCTCAAAAACAGTATTTCGCGACCGTCTGCACAGTACATTTTTATAGACCGTACAAAAGTTCACAAAAACAACTTTTCTCTGTCTAGAATAACTAGTACCACTAGTTTCCGAATAAAATACAGTTTATGTTTGTCAAAAATTGCCCGAAAAACTGATTTGAAAATCAAAAATTGCAAAAATCCAAACATATTTCCATAAGGCGATGCGAGTGAAGATAGAACTGTACTATAAAATCAAAGTCTTGTTTTGTTTACATAAAATCGCTTTTTAATCTATCTAATGAATGAACAAACACATAAAAATGGACAACACAATCTTCTTTCGAAAAAGTTGTTCGAATCTCCATTAGTTTACGTTTAAAAGCAAAACGCGTACCATTTAATTATAGCTCATCGAGTTCAAGCTTTCTTCGATGAAATTCAAGAGATCGATACAACTGAATTTAAGCACGTTTTAAAATCAATTCTCCAAAACTAACCATAACACTAATAAAAAGTCACTCACAGATTGATATCAACATAAATTCTCATCGAAAACTGTAATCTGTTTTACCTTTAAGTCCCTCGCTTGCTTGGAAATTCAAATATCCGCTTCTGGTTCTGAAATCCGTAGAAAACAAACATCTCCCGCATTGATAAAAACATAATACATGAAGTTCCTCGAAGCAAGATTTTATCCCTGAAAGCTCGTCTTTTTCCACTAAAGCGGCTTCTGAGTGTCCCTTAATTAGTACCCCTGTCTTGAGTAGCAAACCGCGAAAACATGCAGGAAAATAACGACTTTAATTCTCCGCTAGACACAACAAAACAACTAAAGTGTTTACCGAGCTCACGGCTGTGTGGCCGCGCGAAAAACAAAGCCTTGCTTTCAAGATCCCGGATGTTGTTCCAACATGGCGGGCGGGCAGAGGCGAGCGGGTGGGCAAACACGAAACATTCCGCTAGCCATGACCATGAAAAATCACGGCATAGGTTCTATGAGTATGGAGCTGCGCAGCCAGGCCTTCGGCCTGGCAAGTGCTCCGCTATTATTATTATTATTATTATTATTATTATTATTATTATTATTTGTAGGTTTTATCGATTCATTTCTATACAGGTTATATCCGGGTATAAACCATATACCTAGGGTATATAACCAACAATCATGTAATGGAGAGCACTTTCCGCAGTATATGTGCAGTTCCCAGCAACGAGATCTTCTGTATCTCACTTCTTCCTGGTATTCTCTCAAGGTACTCGCTCACTCCCTTTTTGATCACTCCAAGCGCTCCAATTACCACAGGAATTGTTGTAGTCTTCATACCCCACATTCTTAGTTACTGCAATTTCCAGATCTTTGTATTTATTATTATTATTATTATGGCAGTAAAACTATCTGTATGCACAGTGTTATAAAGCAACACAAGGCGCAAAGCGTAACCTGTGTGCAAGAGCGAAACTTAAAAAAAAATAAACAAATAAGTTACTAAAACCTTATATCTACAAATCTAAAAACTATAATCTAGGCATATAAATGTCTCTAATATCTCTCATTCTACGTGTAAATAACTTACTAAATAAATAGAAAAAAACTTATATATACAACTCTAAAAACTATAATCTAAGCATATAGATGTCTCTAATATCTCTCGTTCTTCGTATAAAAAAAGCTATAAGCTAAGCTTATTATTATTATTATTATTATTATTATTATTATTAATATTATTATTATTACGTGTGATCATCGAGCGGCGATCCAAAGATTACTTTAAAATAATTTTCTTAAACACAGCGATAACTCACCATCTCTGCTTCATCCTTTCATTTTAATAGTATTTGAAAACTTGGGTTGCTAATTCGCAATTAAGGCACCAATGAGCTCTTTAGACCGCAAATAACCTTCATCTTTGGCGGTCAGTGCTTTTATAGACGGAAAACATCGGCGTGAGGCCATTTTGCTGTACTTGTTCGCAGCGGGAGCAAGCTTTCGATGAAACTTTGAGCATTTTTCCACTTTTTATGTTTTCTCTGTCCTCAGAATTAGAAACACTACTGTCCACTTCGTCTAGGTGGTGGAGAAGTACGATAGTGACTAAAAGCAAAGTGTCTGACTCCAAGGCTTAGCCATCCTCTATTTTCTCTTAATCACTTCGGTGAATAACTTCTCCATTTGCTCGTCGAGTTATCTGGCGTCGTAGCTAAAAATATCCCTTGCTTTCAACACAGCTTGATCGTACAAGAATATAATAGGTCTTCGTACCTCTTTTTTATGTTGGTAATTTCTAACTTTTCCTTCAATTTTTGTATTTCACTGTCATCAAATTCTGTAGGCTCGATTTCCGCCGCTTTCCCACGTCCGATCTCTGAGCCTCCCCAAAAAGAACGGCTGGACGCATGGGCCACCCATAGTGTCTGTGACGCAAATTCAAAAGTTAATTCATGCATCGCTAATATACTGGTCACCTGATAGCGGAGCACTTGCCGGGCCGAAGGCCCGGCTGCGCCGCACCATACTCATAAAACCTGTGTCCGTCATTTTTCATGGTCATGGCTAGCGGAATGTTTCGCGGGCGCGCCTCCGTGACATGTGTTAGTCAGCAGTCAAGTCGGTCGCGCAAGGCAAATTCGCGGGCGCGTATGACGTCGCAAAACATGCGCGTATGCCGCCACACGCGCGGCTACACAGTCGTCAGCTCTGTAAACACTTTTCAAATTTTAAAAAAGTTGGATCTCTCGCAGTGTTTAGCGGAGCAGTAAAGTTGTTACTTCCTTGCATTTTTTCGCGGTTTGCTACTCAAGACAGGGATACTAACTAAGGGATACTCAGAAGCCGCTTTAGTGGAAAAAGAAGAGCTTTCGGGGATAAAATCTTGCTTCGAGGAACCCTCATACGTTTTTATCAATGGAGGAGCAATGCGGGGAGATGCCTTGTTTTTATTACAGATTTCAGATCTGAAGAAGCGGAGTTTTAATGAATTTCCAAGCAATCCAGTGACTTAAAGGTAAAATAAATCACATTTTTCGATGGGAATTTATGTTGATATCAATTTTTGATTGACTTTTCCTTTGTGTTTTGGAGACATGTTTATGAAACGTGCTGAAATTAAGTCGTGCTGTTATCTTAAATTTCATCGAGGACAGCTTTGCCTTGATGTGCTGTAAATCGTACGTGTTTTAATTTTAAACATAAACTTATGAAGATTTGAATAAAATTTTTCGAAAGAAGATTGTGTTGTCCAATTTTATGTGCTTGTTCATTCATTACATAGATTGAAAAGCGATTTTACGTAAACAAAACAAGACTTAGATTTTCTGTCTTCACTCGCGTCTCCTTTAATATGCAAATATGTTTGTATATTTTTGCAATTTTGATTTCCAAATCAGTTTCTCCGGCAATTTTTGGCAAACAAAAACTGTATTTTATTCGGAAAGTAGTCGTACCTGTAATTCAAGACGGAGAAAAGTTGTTTTTGTGAACTTTTCTACGGTCTAAATGTACTGTGCAGACGGTCGGGTAATACTGTTTTTTTTGAGAATTGCTAAAATTGAAAAATAGTCCGGTCGTCAATCTTAATTATTGTGCTTCCGACCTTTCACCTTAGTTAAGCTTGTTCATAGTGCTTCGCTGTTAGGCTCTGCCTATCTATATGTATTATGTCAAAGACCGTCAAACACACGTGATGTAGCGCCAGATCTTGTCAATATGTCAATATGTATATTACTGTGAAATACTGTGAGCTTCATCCACAGCAATGAGGCACAATCTCTCTTCATAGACTTCACTCGACAACATCTTCCTCCATCGATCAGAACACAAAAATGACTCCGGTGATCCAAAGACAAACTCACAGTCTCTCCTTTCAACGACGTTTTTCACTTCCTCGTCCTTTTGATCTTCCCCAATAAACTTGGCAGCAATGCCTATTGATTTTAGGAATTTTACTTGATCTTCCATTAGCGAAGAAACTCGTCTCTTTCACAATATCGAAAATCATCGGTGGGGATTAGAAAATAAGGGACTTTCCTGATCCCATTTTTTTTCTTAGTGAAAACCGGCGAGTTTGAGTGGGGGAGCCGCGACAACGAGGCGCAACACGCGGAGAAAAAAAAAACACTCTGGGCACTCGAGTACACAACCTCATTTCCATGCGATTTGTGGATCGGATATCTCACCAAATCGTTTTTTAAACTTTATCAAGACACATTCCACTACACGAAATACAAGCAATAAATAATGCCATTAAAAATTACAAATTACATACAATATTTATAGCGGAACCCGCGGGCCGAAGGTCCGGCGGAGCACCTATGCCCGTCATTTTTCATGGTCATGGCTAGCGGAATGTTTCGCGGGCGCGTGTGTGCCCTCCCGCGGCCGTGTTGGAACAACATCCGGGATCTTGAAAGCAAGGCTTTGTTTCTCGCGCGGCCACACAGCGTGAGCTCGGTAAACACTTTATTTAGCGGAGAATTAAAGTCGTTATTTCCCTGCAGGTTTTCGCCGTTTGCAACTCAAGACAGGGATACTAATTAAGGGATACTCAGAAGCCGCTTTAGTGGAAAAAGAAGAGCTTTCAGGGATAAAATCTTGCTTCGCGGAACTATATACGTTTTTAGCAATGCGAAGATATGGGTTCGTTTTACGGATTTCAGCACCAAAGCGGAGGTTTAAAGAATTTCCAAGTACAGTAGTCGCCGGAGGGAATTAAAGGTAAAACAAATTACATTTTTCGATGGGAGTTTATCTTGATATCAATCTGTGATTGACTTTTTTTGTGTTCTCGTTAGTTTTTGGAGAATTGTTTATAAACGTGTACCTTGAATTCAGTTGCATTAATTTCTTGAATTTCATCGAAGGCACGGCTCGGCCTCGATGCGCTGTAAATTAATGGAGATTTTAATAAAATTTTTCGAAAGAAGATTGTGTTGTTCATTCGTTTCATAGATTGAAAAGCGATTTTATGTAAACAAAACAAGACTTAGATTTTATACTCGCGTCGCCTTATGCAAATATGTTTGTGTATTTTGGCAAACCAGTTTCTCGGGCATTTTTGGACAAGCAACAACTGTATTTTATTCGGAAAATAGTCGTAATAGTTATTCTAGACGGAGAAAAAGTTGTTTTTGTGAACTTTTGTACGGTATAAATGTACTGTGCAGACGGTCGGGTAATATTGCTTTTAAGAATTGCTAAAATTGAAAAATAGCCCGGTCGTCAATCTTAATTCTTGTGCTTCCAACCTTTCTCCTAAGTTAAGTTTAATCTTAGTTAAGCTTGTTCAGAGGGTCTTCAGAGGGTGTTCAGAGGGCGCCGCTGTTAGGCTAAGGGATATATATATATATATATATATATATGTGTGTGTGTGTGTGTGTGTGTGTAATTACAAATTAGTGTTGGAAGGGAGATATGTAAAACTAATTGCCTCATAATCTTTGGATCACCAACCGATTCTCGTTAGGAAGGCGATTCACAGCGATTTCTGAAATATATACATAGACAGTTAAATTGAGAACAGAAATTTTCACAACAAAGATTATATATATATATATATATATATATATATATATATTAACAACAAATTAATATAGAAGAAAGTACCATCTATTTCAATGTGCAAGGGCAGTTTCACATTTTTCACTAAATTCAGTAAACTTTTCGATCATTTTACATGAATAAAGGTACTTTTGAAATAACACCACGAAGATTCTAAATTTGCGGCTTATATAGTATTTGATTGGTCTCTGGGGGGGATTGTAATCTTTGAAAAGCAGTTGTTGGCTGGACAGGTTAAAGTCAGCTTTATGTTCATTGTTAAACCGTTGTGTACTTTCGCTGTAGAAATTGATGGCAATAGAGCATTCCAGAAACGCATGTTCTAAGGAGTCAGGGCGTTTACAGAAGAAACAGTGATCGTTAGGCGAGATTTTAAACCTTTTAAGTTCCTTTTTTGTCACTGATACGAAATAATTCCTTCCAATTGTTCGCTATGTTTGGATAGTTTTTGAACCAGGATTTAACAGATGTGGGAACAACATCCGTTTTGTCTTGGAACAGAGCGTAATAATCTTAAGGAATTTCCCTTGTTCATTTACAATGTCATCAGTGGATGAAGTATATTCCAGATTCAATCCAGTTCTTCCAGTAAAGCGATTTTCCTTCAATAGTTATGCTTTCGTCGTTCCATAGAATAAGGTCACTATTGTACTCGTCGTGAACTCAGTTAGCCGAACGCAGTTCTCTGAAGTAATCAAACATTTCTAAGTAGAAAGATGAAACATCCCTATCTAAGTTTTTGGTGTCATAATTACATTAGCCTTCCAAGCTTCATTTGAGTCATTTAGCAATCTACCTATCTAACTCAACCGAAGCGCTTTCACTGCAGTTCTAAAGTTCGGGTAGTTTAGGCCACCTTTGCTTGGCTGTTGAAATAGGACATCTCTTTTTATTTTGTCTTTTTTGTTTCTCCAGAGGAAGTTAAACAGTTTCTCTTGAACTCTTTTAATTACTTCTTCAGGAATTGTTAACATTGAGGCGGAGTAAATCAACTTTGAAATACTTAAAGCTTTAACTAACAAAGTTCTTCCCATAAGAGTGAGATCACATCACGAGATAGTCAAATGTTCAGTTTCGTTTCCATTTTCTGAATTTTAATAAAATAATTTACATGATTATTCTTATGATGATTATACGAGATATGTGTTCCTAAACTTTTGGCTCGTTCCTTGGTTATATTTATATTAAAAGGCTTTGTTTTATTGTCCTTCAGCGAACCTATCCATATAGCCATTGTCTTTTTACTGTTTAGTTTAATATACTTTACCAAAACTATTCAGTATTGTCATACTCTCTAGATCTGTTAATGACGTTGTGTCCTTATATATTAGAGTAGTGTCGTCGGCAAATTGACTAAGTTTGACTTTCTCCGAATTTGGAACTCGATTCCCTTAATTATAGGATTTTGACGTATTTTCTGCGCCAGTAGTTCGGCAGATAGGGTAAATAATAAAGGGCTGAGAGGGCAACCTTGGCGTACTCCCCGTGATACCTTGAAATAGTTTGTCATATAACCTCGATTGATAACTCCACTTTCGGCATCTCTGCCCCTTACCAAACCAAACACTATTTTAAAACTGTTTTTAAGGTATTTTGAAAAGCTATTTTTAATCTATGTTTAAAAAATATATGAAAAATATGTATTTGAATCATGTTTTTAAGTGGTTTTTGGCTATTTTTTCGATGCTTAAACCTGTTTAAAACGATATTGAAATATATTTTTTATAACCCTTTTAAAGTGTAGTTTTGATGAATTCAGATCCACAGAAACGTCTTAAAATGTATTTCAAATACGTTTTAACACCTTCAAAAATAGTGGACAATTAGCATCAAAACAGTTTACAAATTTTTGAAAAGACACGTTATAAATTCTTAAACTATTTGCAAACTGTTTGAAAAGCTATTGTGAATGTATTTGTATTCAAAATACATTTAAAATTCGTGCTTAAAACGTAGTTTTTAAGTAGTTTTTGACTTATTTTAACGATGTTTAAAACAATATTGTAACGTATTTTGAAATAGTGAAAAATTAGCATCAAAACAATTTACAATTTAAAAAAAACACGCCTTATAAATTCTTAAACTATTTGCAAACTGTTTCGAAAGCTATTTTGAATGTATTTGTATTCAAAATACGTTTAAAATTCGTGCTTAAAATATAGTTTTTAAGTAGTTTTTGACTTAGTTTAACGATGTTTAAACCTGTTTAAAACACTATTGTAAGATATTTTGAAACGCCTCTATATGTCGTGAATGGAGAAAATGGGTGATGGTTCAAAATATATTATAAATAGTATTTGAATCGGGTTTAAGAGCCTTTCAAACTACCTGAGAAAGAACAGCAAGAAAAAGAAAGAAAAAAAGAAAGAAAGGTCAATCACAGGTCACAGATTGATATCAACATAAATTCCCATCGAAAAAATGAATCTGTTTTACCTTCAAGTCCCTCGCTTGCTTGGAAATTCTTTAATAAATCCGCTTCTTTGGTTGTGAAATGCGTAATGAAAACAAATATCTCGGATGTTGTGTGGCGTCATACGCGCAGGTTTTGCGACGTCATACGCGCCCGCGAACTAGCCCTGTCCAACACCGCACACGCACGCGTCCGCGAAACATTCCGCTAGCCATGACCATGAAAAATGACTAGCATAGGTTAATTCTAGGTTCTATGAGTATGGGGCTCGGCGCGGGCCTTCGACCCGAAGAGCGCCGCTATTATTAAATTTCCAAATTCCAGGTCCACGCTTAAATGTTTGGTCAATTTGTAAACTGAGAAAAATAGCTTTGTGATCAGGTGCAATTGATATGCGAGTTTCAGCTTTTTTCACAAAATTGAAGAGTTGTTTTGCTATTAAAAACGAAGTTGATTCTAGACTTTAATTTTAGACTCTTAGACTCATAAGTGTACGTTCTTGTATTCGGGTGTAGTGTACGGTAAATGTCGATCATATTGAACTGCTGCATTAGACTTAATAATCCATTTCTATAATTTCTTTTTTTCCATGGTAAGCCTCCACTTTTATCCTGGTAGTTTAGCCCTGTATTCCAGTCTCCTGCTATAATGACTCAGGTTATGCAGGGTTTGGACATCAACAATTGGCTTAGATTTCTTAAAAAAGGGAAGTTGCTGACGATAATCAGTCGCTGCATAAACATTTACTATAGAGAACTCTTCGGTTCCTAGTTTTAAGAGTGGCTGTCTGTAAATATCGAGAACTCGACGTCAAAACTGAATTTTCGGATTTCTTCATATTTGGTCAGGAGAAACCCTTTGGTGACCTATTTGCGAAAATTACATTCAAACTTTCCAAAGACTTTTCGTTTTCGAGAAATCCGCCAAAAACTAAAATGCCGTGTTCAGATCGCAGCCGCCATTAAATTTAGCCGAGATTTGCTGCATATTTAAATCGCTCGGGAAAAAAAAGACGCCTTAACGAATGGAAATGATTCTTTGCAGTTAAGTAGAGTAATCCTTTGAGAGCATAGTGATGTAAAAATATTGGAAGACGATACATTTTTACATGTCTTTTTGAAAGCCCGAACATTCCTACTTTAAGCACTTTGGTAAACACTTGAAAATGAGGAAACTTCTCTGACATAAATCTTGTCCTGGTACATCGAAACTTACAATGAAAGTTATTCTAGCAGAAAGCTATGTTACTGTAGTGCAACATATCGAACATTTGGCTTGGGTAATTGAAAAGCCACCCGTTGAAAGAAATAAACGCACAGTCAATTTTCATAAATTTTCTTCAAAAGTTGAGACAGCGAGTCACGCAACACAAGTAAACACATTTCAAATAAATTAAGCTTATTGCGTATACCCTTTTCTTGCTGTGTGGCAAACAAAATGCCTTGTTTGGAAACAAAATCTAGTGTTCTAATGAGCTTTTGTTGTTCTATATCCTGTTAAAAATCACTTCTTGAGTAGGTGATAACTGGTTGCAAACGAAAAGGTCAAGTGTCGTGTTGACCTTTTTCTCTTCTTCTTCTTCTTCTTCTTCTTCTTCTTCTTCTTCTTCCATTAAACTTGCCTCCTTCACTTCTGAAGATTTTCGCAAGCGTTAAAAATGTACATTCACAATAATAACAGTAAAACTTAATTAATAACAAATCAATAAATAAAGAAAGGAGTGGTCATGTCTAGTAATCAAGACTGGCAAGCCTCTGTTTAAAGGAGGCCAAGGCCGATGCTTGCACTACATCGTCTGGAAGATTGTTCCAATCTCTTATCGTTCTTGGGAAATAGGAGTAGAGATGGAAGTTCGTTTTTGATCTTGGGACTTTGTAACTCAAAGAATTATAGTGCCTGCTCTTCCTTTGCATTGGTTCCATTCTATCCAACCCATCTGGAGCAACAAGATTGTGGTGAATTTTGAACATCATACATAGCCTCATGGCCCTCCTTCTCCTCTCTAGCGATTCCCAGCTCAACTGGTCTAACATATCACCGACGCTAGATGTTTGATGATATCTGTTTAAGGTAAACCTAGCTGCCCTGCGCTGAACCATTTCCGATGTCAACAACATGAAATGAGTGAAACTATCTCAAGCGAAATTTGTTGCCCAAAGTACATCTTAAACATAGTAGCTTCCTTATTACAAGCGATAATTTCATCATGGCAAAAAATTGGGTGACATTTGCCTCTAATTTTTTTAACTCGTCGCCAGACCCCCAATTTGACCCTTAAAATCACTGCGAAAACGCCATTTTTTAAAGGGAAAATCAAAATTTCGCTCATTTGTGTATTACTTTTCGGAAATCCACACTCGGATTCCAGTAATTTGGTTATTATTCCATCTGGAAACGTTAAAATATTTTAATAACTTTAAAAAAAAAAAGTCCCGTCATTTTGACCTTGAAGTGACCAATGTCAATTAAGTAAAGGAGTTCAACCGCGCGGTCATCGCTTTTAGCGGTATAACTAATTTTAATAGGCATGATATCAACATGCACACTCAATTTTGGAGAGACTGGGATCTTGTGAACATTTTGGTGGGAAATATGATTTAGTTGGAGCGAAAAAAATGCCGTCATTTTGCCATTTTTTCGGTGCACTATGCTTCGACTGAGCCAATTTTGGCTTCTATTAGTCTGTCAATGCATGGCCTGGCAATTTAAGAATTACTTTTCGGAAATCCACACTCGGATTCCAGTAATTTGGTTATTATTCTATCTGGAAACGTTAAAATATTTTAATAACTTTGAAAAAAAGTACCGTCATTTTTACCTTGAAGTGAGCAATTTCGTATAAAGGCTTGTAATGAATTCGACCGCGCGGTCATCGCGTTAAGCGTTATAACTCATTTTAACAGGCGCAATGTTAACATCTACACTCGGTTTTGGAAAGATTGGAATCTAGTAAACATTTCGGTGGGAAATTTGCTTTGGTTTGAGCGAAAAAACCTCCGTCGTTATGCACTTTTCAGCCGGAAAGATTTCCGTTTAACCCTAAAACAAAAGCCAAAACAATAGAAATCCAAAAGCAAACAATAGCGCAACATACATAATTAATGAGCAGTAGTTCATTTTGGTAACGCGCACGCCCGGAGCAAATGTCTCGTCTGAGGGATCAATATTTTGGAATGATTTTAAAATCACTTTTGGTAAGTGAAGTTGTACAAAGCAACCAAATTTCATAGCCACTCAGTGTCAACAACATGCTGGCTGTTTGATTAGGTTTCTGAGTTACAACTTACAGTAACTATCCGCGGCTGATCGGAAATCGAATTCCAGTTTGTAAAAATTCGAGCAAAAGTATTCATCTGTACTAAATGTTATCCGCTAAAATTGAAACTATGTGATTTGAGATTTAACGAGAGAAATTTCCTCTTAGATTCAATCAATGAATGCATTTTTTTTCAATGTCAATCAGGTTTTCAAACCGAAGAACAACTGAAGTATGTGCATCTCTTTAACTATATTTTAACTTTATAAACAAAACCCAACTCTTTGCTAAGCTACATGTACTTGCCCTAAATATTTTAAGATAACAATCTGATGAAAACAGCAATGACACATGCAATGAAAAGTTCGCTGACTATAGTACAAAGACATACCGACGGATGAAAATTTAGAAGATCCCAAGCGTGAACGGCATTAACTCTCTGTCTCATTTCACAAACCAACTCCTTTACACGGCATACCAGATATTTTGAAATCAACTCTTCTTTCCTTTTTCTGCTGTACTATGGAAGTTGGATTGAAGTGAAAACGGGACAACCGTACATCGTGTCACGCAACGAATAACGTCGTGATTAAGGGGAGAATGGGGAGAACGTGAGAAAACACCGCCGCATGGCGGGAAAAAACTACCCTTATATTTAGAAAGTTGGAACCTCAAAATCATTTTCATGGCTCACCTGTTTTCCTGTTTAAACAACAGTTTTCCCAAAAATCGCGGCGTAGGGGATATGATAACGGCCATATGATAGTGATAATGGAGCAGGGGGTGGGGGCAGGGGGGGGGGGGGGGTGATGAGGTGGGTGGGGGGTTGGTGCGCGAGCATCTTCGAGACCCTACTGGCCCCAGGTATCAGATGGTCCCTTTATGAAAAAAAAGTTAACTGTTTTTTTTTTGCAAAGACCACCGTAATGAAATACAAGCACCCTATCCTATAAAATAGCGGAACGGTTGATTCACGGTAGAAGAACTATATTTGTAACAAATATAGTTTTCCTACTGTGAATCAGCGTTGCTTTTGTTTATCAGCAGTAGTCCCTTTTAATATGGTCCATCGCATAGCTAACGCCAATACCCCATAATCTACAATATATCGGCCTTTTTCCCTTCTCTCTCTTCTACTTTTGGGAAATTGTTGATTAAGCAATTTCAGTATTCCGGCTGACATAGAAGAAGCCTTTTTTCAAGAAGTGCGAGGAGGGTGAGAGATATCACTTTCGACTTAACTGAAAACCCCAGGCCCCTTATTTAGCAAGTGGGAACCTCTGAATTAGGACAAGGCATGACTTAACTGGGGCCTGGCTTTGATCCCACTGTCTGATCCCAGAGGAGGTTGGACACGGGCCGAAAGGTATCCTGGTAGGAGTAGTCGACCAATCAGATCAACGTATTCATTCACAGTCGTTTTTGTGAGAATTTCTCCACGCAACATTTCATGGTTTTTTAGTGTGTTTTTCTTCAAATATGAAGTCCGCTTTTTCCAGTAAAGGAGTTTTCATGAAAGGTATGTTGTTACTTTTTCTATTTACTTGTTTATATTACAGCGTTTGTAGTATAATTCGCTATTATTAGGCTTTCTCGCAAGCCGGTCCAATATGGCGGCTTTCGTCCACGTTGTGTAGTCAACCAACGCGTTCGTTTCTTGACGCTATATCGCGTGGGTTCTAGCCACGAAAATCGCACCATCTTTTGTAGAAAAAGTTATTCTTTTAATTTAGGACATCGTACCACATCGTACCTCTCACCAATTTTCTGTTATTTGCGATTAAAGTTCGGTCATTTTCGTAGGTTATCACAAGTGTGCGTAAGCTGTAATTTCTAAGGTTGCTTCGACCTTTTGAGATCAAAGTATCTGTCTTCTGAGGAAAAAACATGATATTTGATTCATATTCTTATGCAATCTACACTCTAATCGTGAGATTTGAACATTGCAATTTATATATGAGCTTTTATAACCGTAATAACTAAAGGCTTATATGTTTGTTATTGTTTTCTTTTCATGGAGTGGCTTCCTAATGAAGTCTATTCTTTTTCTAGGTTCAACAGCAAAATGTGGAGCCCTTCAGTCTGCTCTTTTTCCTGAAAATAGCAGCCAAACAAGAATTACATTTTTATTGCTTGGCCCAAAATATTGGGGCTTGAGGCATGGCAGTGAGGGTTTTGGTCTGTCATTATATCATGTCTTGTAAAGCCCAGCTATTAGCAAAAATCCAAAGCTCTTGAAACCCACAATTGGGTTGAGAATTATTGTCATTGAGTAAATGCCCCCATCTTGTCAGTTGTTTCATATTTTAGCAGATAATTATCAATAAGGTGTTATTATATAAATAAAATTATAAACTTGTATAGACAATGCATCAATGATTTCATCAGTCTGTTAAATATATTTCTTTGTTGATTCCTAAGATAAATAATAATTGTCTATACCGATATTTGATGGATTGTGCTCTAGCAGTAGCCTGATAGAAATGCACAGCAGCCCCGGGTTGCTTACTTTTGTCTTCAGTTGACAATGAAAACTTATTACATACTCAAGTTCTGCATGGTGGCATAGAACATACCTGCCAAGTCTCATGCCTGCGAGTCCAAAACTCCAATCTCATACCAACTCACGCCTATGGAGCAATTTCTCACTCCTGATTTACAGATTTGAGCTATCAGCCTTAACTGATCACATGATCCAATTAAAAATATAGTTATGTTAATGAAAATTTAGCACTTTTTGTAGGTTTTTGTCATTCTGAACATTACGATTACAGCTGGATATTATTAAACGGAGGACTGAGGTCCATGGAAACTTATGATTTTTTCTGGACATCTTTGGACATCTTCGGAATAGATCGGGTTGTCTTTGAATTTGGTCTGGTCGCCTTCGGAAATCCTGGCACATCCACAAAGAAAATCTCAAATAACCTTCATAGTTGGGGGAAATTTTGGCTCACTGGATATTTGTTGGAGCTTCTGTATCACTTATGAATTGCTATAATTATTTTGATTACTATTAATTGTTTTCTATTATAATATCAATGGGCTCCTGATCAACTCCATTTAACTATGGTGTACAAGGGCGTAGCTAGGATTTTTCAAAGGGGGTGTCACACTGTGTCACACCCAGGGTACTTACCAGATTGTCATGTCGACATCCACGCTGTGTTTTACTAAAATTATCTCACAAAGTGGGGGTCACGGGCACCCCAGGACCACCCAGCTATGCCCCTGGGTATTCCTTGATTATCAAGGATGGCAAGGGTGGAGAGGGGTGGGGGGGGGGGGGGGAGGGCTATAAGCCAGCAGGTGAAATTTCTGTTTCTGTTTCCCATTTCTGTTCCGACTTCTCAAAAGGCTTCATTTACTTTTTTAATTACCCAATAAAACCATGAAGTATATGCGGGAGCTTGTAGTGAAAATAGTTTTGCTTCAAAATAGAAACATTTCAACACTTCTTTTCTTGCTCCACCACAAATTGGCATTTAAATTTTGAGGGAATTGTTTAATGGTTTACATAAATACCTCATTAAGAATTATCTGTCTGTTAGGAAAGTTGTTAGTTAAAATTATTGGAACTACAGTTTGCTCCCTTTCAGCAACCATTCTCTATTGTTGCACTTTGACTCGTATTAAAGTAACCATCCTTCCTAAGCAACCACCTTTCCGATTCCTGGTTGCTTATGACATAGGCAATTGCACATTTGTTATAAATTACCTAAGACTTGTGCTCAAGTGAAAGGACATATAGTCATGTTCTCATGTGCA
The DNA here is from genome assembly GCA_022457155.1 of Cladopsammia gracilis. Classification (NCBI taxonomy): domain Eukaryota; kingdom Metazoa; phylum Cnidaria; class Anthozoa; order Scleractinia; family Dendrophylliidae; genus Cladopsammia; species Cladopsammia gracilis. Next base: position 359,041 of record JAJGOT010000101.1, on the reverse strand, counting down.
CAGTCATCATTGTTGTGCTCTAATTACATTCCAAGTGAGAGGGCCCAAAGAACTGAAAAATGGTTCCTTAGTACCTTGAATTGTTTTGCCACAAACTCAGAGTAGAGTGCCAAAACACTCTGCATTTTCATTTTCAAGCCCAGAAGTTCGAATTCCTTTTTGCCTGAGGTCCTTCTAATCACAATTTTCTACCAGGTCTTTATGGCCAGAATTGGATTTCTTTCCAGAAGGATGGCCCTTGTTCAGATGCAAAAATGTATGTTAGTCACTGCTTTATTTCCATTAGGTTTTTAAATCATGTTCCTCCTGAAGTTTTAACAAGGAATAATCTGTGATATTATATAAAAAAGTCAACATTTGTCAGATTTGTAATGGTCGATGGGACCGAAATCTGTTTTTGTATTATTAAAACTTATTATTGATTTCATTGATTATTTGTTGTTTCACATGATTTTACAGTTTTATTATTTATTTATGTATTTATACTTCGTAACAACACAAATCCAGCACTACCAGCATTCAGTACAACAAAATTGCCTTCGTGTATTTCAAAATTATAACATTCTAAGACTCAAGGACTATAAATTGCAACGATCGATTGTTGTGGTTACCAACCTTGGTAATTCCGTGATTTAAGCTTATAGTTTTCGTTACAAAATATTCCTCGGTTGGAAATCCTCAGGCAGCCTTGCTTTAACAAGTCTTTCGATCGATCTAAGTAACGAGGAATCTTATCAACTTCAATGAAGGCCGATTTGTGCTTGTTGTGGCTCAAATTTGTAGTCGGTGCACGAGTAAGTCTTTCGATCGGCGTAGAATGATACCTCAAGTTATTCAGTTCAAAAAATCAATGGTATCTATTCAAGAGTAACCGCATAACCTTCAATTTAGGCCGATTTGTGCTTCCATAGCGGCTAAAAGTCTGAAAATTTGTAGTCCCTGGAGGTCCTCACAGCTCGAAGGTTCATTTGAAACTGAACGAGAGTCGCTCAAAACGAAAATTCATCCCATGATGCCTTTCGGCCCGTGTCCAACCTCCTCTGGTCTGATCCCATTGCTTGATTAGGAAAGGTCGAGCGGGCTATCATATATGCGCGAAACAAAATCGCCCCCACGTCGCATCTCGACTCGACGGCTATCCCTTAGACAAATAAGGGACTACTCGCATTATACCCCGTTGCCTGTGGCTAGCCATGTTAACACCTATACCGTAGGACATCTGTTCACTTTGTTGCAGTGAGCCCCTGTTCGTTTCTCCTTATCTCCAGGAGAGCACGGCTACCTTTTTTCCAGCGTGCGTTATTTTCGGGATTCAACATTCCCGCCCACCCTCACCCCCCTCCCTACCCACCTACCCACCAACACTAGTACACTACCACCCCAGTTTTAGATGGTTCATTGTGGGGAGGGAAACCGTTGTTTAGGAAGAAGGATAAATGCAAGGACACACATGCGCCAAGAGAATGAAATGAAAGTGCTTACTTTCTCTTGTCATGTGCTAATTCAGAGATTCCCACTTTCTAAACAAGAGTTCTTCTCGCCATCTGGCGGTGTTTTCTCACGCTCTCCCCATTCTCCCCGAAATCACAACGGTTTTTGGTTGCGGGTTGCGTGACACGATGTGCGGTTGTCCAGTTTTCACTTCAATCCAACTTAGTTCATAATACAGTAGAAATAGAAGGAAAAAAATGATTTCAAAATATCTGAAATGCCGTGAAGAGGAGGAGTTGTTTTGTGAAATGAGACAGAGAGTTGATGCCGTTCACGCTTGGGATCTTCTAAATTTTCACCAACCGGTATGTATTTATACAAGAGCGCACTTTTCATTGCTGTTTGCATCAGATTGTTATGTTAGAATGTTGTGGAAGACCTTTTATGGCATATACATGTAGCTTAGCAAAGAGTGGGGTTTTGCAATTGTTTGCAAAACATGTAGTATGTAGTACTGTAGTAGTTAAAGAGACGCACATACTTCATTAAAAAAAAAGCAGTACGGTCATTGATTGAATCTAAGAGGAAATTTCTCTCGTTGAATCTCAAATCACATAATTTCAATTTTAGCGGATATTATTTAATACAGATGAATACCTTTTTAATTGCTCGAATTTTTGCCAAACTGGAATTCGATTTCCGATCAGCGCCGCGGATAGTTACTGTTGTAACTATAAAATAACTAATAAATCAAACAGCTGGCATGTTGTTGACACAGTGGCTATGAAATTTGGTTGTTTTGTACTACTTCACTTACAAAGTGATTTTAAAATCTATGAAATTATCACTTTAAATAGGGAAGCTACTATGTTTAAGATGTACCGCCTCCTGGTTAGCTCAGTTGATAGAGCACCGGTCTGCAGAGCGGGAGGTCTCGGGTTCGAACCCCGGCCGGACCAACACTTAGGGTCTTAAAATAACTGAGGATGAAGGTGCTGCCTTTGCTATGACATCGGCAAATGGTTAGACCTTCACGTGGCTCGGATGACCACGTAGAAATGGCGGTCCCGTCTCCCATGGGGACGTAAAAGAACCACTGAGGACGTAACAAACCCTGGCTGTGACCACCCTCAGTGTCAGTACTTGTTCATGGGTGGGGTGGGTCTGATTGATTGTGAAGCGCATTTGAATATGTATATAGAATTTGCGCTATACAAATGCATAAATTTATTTTATTTATTATTTATTTATTTATTTACTTTGGGGAACACATTTCGCTTGAGATAGTATTCTATTCACATACATTCATATAACTTATAATATATATTAGTTAGAATAGAATCTATTTTTCATGTAAAGCGCATTAGATCATATATAAATGTATTTTGCGCTATATAAACAATAGAGTTATTATTATTTTTATTATTATTATTATTATTATTATTATTATTATTATTATTACAAGTGAAACCGGAAATAATATATTATAATTAATTTAACATATTCCATAGACTATAGTCCAAAAAAGAACTTCGACAACGTTGAAGAAAAATCTGCGCCATTCAAGTAAATCCTGTAAATGAACATGTGTACACCACATGGCCTGCTTTACAAAGGTGCTAATTGTGGTGTTGGGAGGGTTCATACTAAATATATAGAGTTTGAGGGGGCAGCAAAAAAAAAAAAAAATTCGCTGACCCTTAATAGTAAATAGAGGTTATTCAGCGTAAAGTTGTGTAATACGGCTGAGTATTTACTGACGAGTAAAAATGCCCAGCCGTATTACACAACTTTTCACTGAATAAATGTTTATTATACGACAGAAATATTCTCCTAAAGGCTAAGTTTTTGAAGCTGTTTTTCCTAGTGCACGGTCAGAAGAGTGTAATAACGTGTCATATTTGCACTCGTTTTGATGCATATTTGCACTCTAGCGGAATGTTATGTCGAATAATAATGTATCATACATTGTATTTCCACTTGTTTTGGTGCATACAGTATTTGTAATGTCAAATGCTACATGTATGTTGCATAATAACACCATATACATTGATTTATAATAAAGCAGTATTTGAAAAAATATATATTTATTTAAATTTCAGTGATAATACATTAAAAAGACTTTCTGACACACATAAAAGGTAATTGATTTGACAAAATCTACTGGTCATTATTATTAAACTATTGTCACTTTCCATATCTTCCCTATACATGTATCAACCAGTGTACATTTACTTGGAAGATGACAAAGCTTTAGAAAAAAGGAAGAACATTGTCAAGATGCTTAAACTCTCTATTCTGTATGATCTGGGGATGATCAAACCGTACATGTACATGTATATCACTAATTCACTAAGAAGAATGTCCTATCCATCAAATGATCTAAATCACTTTGACAGCTCCTCAATTTTTTGATTATTACTTTAATTTGCTATTTGCTATTTGCTTTCATGTTTTTAAGGAAGAAAGAATGTTTCAATGTACATGTACCTCAATACAACCTTAAATTTTTGCAATAATCACTGGGTGGCCATTTTCACAGCACCCAAAAATGGCCACAAACAGAACCTCAGAAACCAATGTACCCTGGTTGAGAACAACCCTTTAATGATTTAAAGGGAAGGTCAGATAATAACACTACAACGTTTTTTTACAAACAGACAGTATCATTATTAATTGAAAATATATTAGTCATTGTAAAAATTTCCTTTCACTGTTTCAGTCGTAGAAAATCCACCTTATGCTTATACTGAATATACCAAGGGATGCCTCTTCAACAGTCTGTTGAAATACAAAACTTTTAATTTAAGCATGTTCACACTTATTGTTTATGTGCATCCTTACTGCACATACAGTTTGTCACAATGCCATGCTACATCATGCAACTCAGCCTGTGCACAGAGGAAGAAAACTAACCACAAGAACGGTTGGTAACCATTGCATTAACTTAGCTAAATAAAAGTTGGTGTCACCTCCATTTTTTGCATTAATTTTTTTAATACATTTATTTATCCAGGGACATTTGATTACCATAAATACACACTGTGGCTAGTTTAAACACTACCCTGGCCCTCACATGAGTTACTTAATACCAAGCTGTAGCAAAGGTATTACAAAAAAAAAATCAATGTTAGAAATCTTTTTTAAAAAAATACATAGCAGTATTCTAAATACATGTATTCAGTTTTCTTACTTTTCTTCATTAAGAACCATCTTCCTAAGAACTCATGGATCAAAACAGTTTGGCTGAATGAAATTGGCAATGCAATTACTGTCAATATGCAATGAAAGAGACAATTTCTTGCAAGTTATTTTCTGAGCATGTGTAGTCCATATAATAGGCACAGTACAGTATAACTTAACAATAGTAATAATTTATTCTTAACACTGTGCTGGAGCAGTCGTACAGTATGCATGAAGAGGCCCAAAATATGTACATGTAAATGTTCAGTATTTACGATGAAAACATAATTATATAAACATGCATGTAATATAAACCCACAACCAATTATCCTTATTTACATGGAAACTAATATACAGTATTAACAATTTTAAATTAACATACCTTAGAAAGATCGCACATTTGCAGTGGGTTTACAATGTGGTGTAGACGTTTATGTCCATAATCCAGGACAGTACATGTAGAGGATGTGATGTTTCCTGGGAGAAACAATTTGATTAATATAGGAAGTAGGCATCTTGAATTGATTGATAAATTTTTCAGACATAAAAAAAGGTTTACTGCTGGTATACATGTACCTAGTTCAGAGCTGTCACTAAGGGCCGGGCACCGGGGATTTCCCCTGGCTACTATGAGCATGACCCCATACTTTGATAGGAAAATAGAAGGAAAATAGAACCAAAAGAACTCCCCAGCTGTTTGATTCCCCACCTACTAATTGCATTTACCCAACAACTTGAATCTTAGTGACAGCCCTGCTAGCTGATTATTGTAATTACATGTATTATAGTAACATTAAATTATTCTTTCACTTTAAGCAAGGCACTGGGGCTTGTAAAAACAGTTTGCAATTTGATTGCCTTTCTACAGGTAAACAAAGAACTAATTGTTTGAGTATATACTTAAGCACTTTACATTTAAGCATTTCATTTTTTCCAAGGAGTGGAGTAAGCAAGTTCCTTACTGCAGAACACAAGGGTGAGGAAAAAAAGCATCTTTAGATTCCTAATTATACATGTACATGTACATTGTAACTGACAATGACAGAAGAACAAGGCTGATGAAACATGTCTTGCAGAATTGAAACTGTGGTTCTATTATTATAAAGTACCAGTTACAATTTTAGATCTTTCTTCATGTAGCATCCTTGTATTGGTTTAAATTAATTTTGAGTCAAATTTGGTTAATACTGTATGGAGATCCAAGATTGTGAACTCTTGGCTGATTTGATACCATCACAATCATATGACCTATCTTAACCTTATCTTGACCAGCCTATATAAAATCTTTATTACTCATGGCATAGCCGAGGAAGAAGTTATAAATTTGGCTTTGTGCATGCATATTTTTGTCTCACTGATCTGATTAATTGACAATTGAGGCCTTGTGATCTTGTGGCCTCATGTGTGTTAACTTGAGAGGCAGAAAGAAGAATAACAGCATACAAGTTTTCAAGACAATGCGGGGCATTCATGGATGGATAGGACTGTTTGATATTGTGTTTACTGCTTATTGCCACATGGGAATTTTGTTCCAGCAAGTTCTGTGTTTTATATAACTTTGCATTTCAGTTAGCGATGGTGGTTTCCAGTGTCAGCTACTGAATGTAGTCTATACTTTTTAGACACAATTTTATGTTTCTCTAGAATGGCACTGAAAACATTTGGGAATCAAATACTGCAATGGATTAAAGACACCACAAGTTCAAGCTGTGTACAGCTTCTTGTTTAATTATACCATCCAAGTTTCATTGTCACAGCTCTAATACTATTGATATAACATGGGAGGACAGAGGGAATCCCCTAATGCACAGTCCAATGAAAGGGCTCTGAGAGCCATGCATCTCATGAATATGAAACAGCGTAAGGATAATTTTAGTTGTTCTTGATGTTTTGTAATTTAGCAGCGTCACTGTGATACATTTGTAATTAACACATCTTAGCATGACAGAAATATCCATTGTGTGAAACGAGACAGCTGGATGAGCCGAGTAAGCAAGCAATGACAGCAATACAGTGACATTTCTCTAAATGCTACAAATCCATCTGAAATCCACAGATTGATTATAATTTTCCATACTAAGTTTGAAGTCCAAGAATTGAAGAACAAACAGTTTTGCATGACATACATGTAAGTATGCACCAAATCATACAAACTCACATGTAACATAAGTTATATAACATCTGCTCACATGTACACTCTACATGCACTACATGAATATTAAACTCACGTGCCTTACATTCGTGTCTCTTTAGAAATCTAATTATTTCTATCAGCTGCGTCTAAAAATATTGTAGAAAGAACTCTGAGTTATAACACATGCTGCAAGATTGGGCATTAGTAAATAAATAAATTGAAGAACAGACTATGGCTCCATCAATTCCAAGCCCACTCATCCCCCCTCCCCCCCCCCCCCCCCCCCCGGGCATTTGTCGGGCATGTTATAACTTTTCCTTCCCAAGGGTGGGGCATTTACCAAAACAGGTCAGCCTAGGGGTGGGGCATTGTCAAAACAACCTTATCTTTCAGATTTTAAAAGTTGACTCGTACAATGCTTAGTTTTTTATTTTAAATTTCTTGATTTCCCTCAAAAATACAAAAACTGAGTTGATAAACATTGAACATTCAAAAGAACCGGACAACAAGCAACAGGGTGAACGCAGTCATATTCCATTTTGGGCTTTCACACAATATTATTTTCATGACAGGCATGCTAGTGCCTTACCTTTCAATTGCCACAGAAGATAATATCACGGTAAACTTTCAATTCAATCAGGAATTTTAGAGGGCTAACTCAGAGTCAAACATTTTGCGGGAACAATAAATTAAACACAAATATTTAGAACGAATGAGGGAATGGATGTAAGTAATACTGAGGAAAAATGAAAGAATTTCTAGCAAGAATAAAGATCCATTTATTTGTGAACAATTATTGCTGCCATAATTAATTATTATAAAATAATTAATAATTATAATTAATTAATAATTAAAATAATTATTAAAATAAAATTTTGATCTTATCCCTGGGCATTTGCACTCTTTCAGAAGCCCCACCATGGGTATGTACGTGTATAAGCTGACCTCACCGTGGGGCATTTGCAACATTTAAAAAAAAAGAGAGACAAATGTCCGACAAATACCCGGGGGAGGGGGGGATGAGCAGACTTGGAAATGACGGAGCCATTTGGGGGGGGGGGGAGGGGGTAATGGGCGGGCTTGGAATTGACGGATCCATTACCTTTATCTGACTTGTTCCTTCTTTGAAATGTAAACCAAAATATGTACATGTGACTGTAGTTTTTGAAAGTCTGATTACCTTAGGAGAACAAAAATACATGTAAACAAAACTTCAAAATAGCAATACAACTGTAGTTGATAACAACTTTAATTCTAGAGCATGATGCAAGATGCAGACCCTTAGGTTTTTGTTTTACTTCCACCTCTAATTTCCACTGTCAAAGATCTACTGTACATCTTCGCGCTTGAAATACAGTGAACAAGGAATCAGATAATTAACTCTGTGTGTAAATTATAGTGCTAAAGTCAACCCATATATTTCCCTGTACTGAGCGTTAGCCCTAGTAAGGAAATGAGGGACCACACAAGGGAAAGAAAAAATCTTTGACCTCAGTGGGATTCGAACCCACGACCTCCGGATTACATCTTCCGTCGCTCTACCACTTGAGCCACAAGGCCGTACGGGAGCAGATCGTGGGTAATATGGTGGTAATTTGTGGCAATGAGAATGTAAAGGGTACAAATATATGGGTTGACTTCATCCTCGGAGACCCAGGGGCAGTTAGTGGGGCGAGGGAGAGTACAAAAGGGCGAAAAAAAAATCGGCGAGAGAAAAGGTAAAGAGGGAGAAAGAGCCCCTGGGGACGAAGCCTTACCGGACCAGTTCCAAACGGCCTCGCTAATGCTGGCTCCTGATTGGGCACAAAAATACAAAAGATTTTTGTGCCCAATCAGCGAGCAGCAAGTCTGGAGTCCATGTCGTGCGTTCTTACACGAAGCAGTGCACGAAAGCAAGCCGTTCGCCGTGTTTGTCTCGCTCGTGTGACATAGTTTTGCTTGAAGAGGAAAGTTTCAGTTACTATGAGCTTCAAAGATCAAAATGACCTACAGTTGTTAAACATGAAACCCGAAGGAAAATTCACATTTAGCATCGCGCTCAGGTATTGCTTCAATTATTCTGGATCGTATCTATTTTGTTGCCATGCATCACTTAACCTTCTTTGAATCAAGTCATCGCTAAGCTAAAATCCCGGGGACTTAAAAATACATTGAATTCATTGAGTGCTCAATTGCCCTTGAAAACGATAGACTAAGCATTCACAATGAAAAGTGGAAGCCAATAATCAACTATGGAATTATGAAGTCTTTTGGAAAATTATATAAAAAATTAAGGTTGTAATGTACCGTAGGTAGTGTGATGATTAGTGTGTTTGGTAGCCAACTACGTACTATCTAGCTTTAGTATATTTCCTGTAATGTAATGTTATGTAATGTAATGTAACGTAGTGTAATGTATTGTACAATGGTGGAGAGTAGTAAATAAAGTTCATTGCCAAAAAAAAATCTTAAAAAAAAAAACAAAACATATCTAGCCTGTATTGCTGTCCAGTTAATAATTAAGTCTGGGCAAGTCATGTTTTGTATGTGGGATTGTTTGCAACCACGAGATGGAAACCCTGAAAAAGATAGATTTTAGACAAATGCGCCACCCCTGGAACTACAATGCATAGCAAATTTTCCAACTAATGCCCAAGGAGATGGGCACTGATGCAATAGACTGATGCATTAAAAATACCATTATACGGTACTTGTTTCAGACAACTTAAAATATTCAATGCATGGTCAGTATTCCACACAGAAATTGTCTCGAAAATGTTGTCAACAGAATAAAAGTTAGCACAATTATCAACTGTATCCTGTATAAGGCTGTTATAAAAACAAGTAAGCTGGTCAATGCTGGAAAATAAGCAGCGAGGATTTGATTAATGAAGTTCCTGTCTCATTTGTTCTTGACAATCCTTGGTAGACCTTCAAGCTTTCTTCTTTCAGCTTCTGATACCTCCCTTCCATTGAGATCATTCTCCTTTGGGGATGCTGCATCATTTGATATCAGGGATACCATACTGTCTTCACTGTTTGGGCATCCTCCACACTGACAGTCTCAGTGAGAGCAAACATCACAGCATAAAATGCATAAATGGTAGCACATTACTGTTTTCACTAGAATCACCAAGAAAACAAAAAGTTTTTCCCTTACCCATGTTGTTGACCTGAGGAAATCTAGCATCTCAGGTTCACACAGACATAGCTGTCTGCCATGGAACAACAGTGGAGATTTGGAATTTTGACCAGCCCTCCCAAAGGCCTGAACATATGATTCTATTTCATTTGGGGGACAGTAGTTAATGACATGCTGCAACCCTTTCATGTCTACTTCCATTCCAAGGGCCTTGTGGCAATTACTATTTGCACTCTACCTTCAGGATCTCTTACATAATATAACACATGCTGCTGGATATTTGATGATGTCCCACTGCTGTGGTACATTGCAATGATTTATTCGTTGACTTTCTTGGAGAATCTTTTTGCCAATATGCTTTTTCCTGTAAAGTGTACATCAAAAAGTTCTAAATGTCACCACATGTTTGATAGTCTTTGACATAAACCACGGTTCTTGGGCAATCAACTCCTTTGACGAGAGCTTCTTTGGCAAGCCACAAAAACTTACTCATAATATCGCTTGTTACCTTTTTAACATACAGTTTTACATTTTTCCTGTTTGGACTTACACTAATCTCAACTCCTTGGTTAAAACTTAAATGCTGCATGATCTTTTGTGTTTCTTCTTTAGCAGTTGCTGTGAGGGCACGTACTGGAACATCTTGTGGGTGTTTTGGTTTTGTTCTTTTCACCCCTAAAAAGAGAAAAATGTACTCGAAGGGGTGTGTTGAAAAAAAACCTTAAGTGATTTTTTGGTTGACTGGCTGATTACTTTTTTCAATTCCATTTTGGATGTGCCTTTGTGATTATATTTATGTGCTGTGCTCAGATATATTGCCATTTAACTGGTAGTTGTCAACAGACAATGATTAGAAGTGTGAAAATTACTGGCAGGTAGGTATTTTTATCCAAAATATCAACTCATTTTTATGAAGTCGCCCCTTCAATTGTGTATGATTCATTTGTTATAATTATTGTTGATATGTTATTTTAACACATACACTGTACCAGGAAAATTGCATTGTATTTGAAATTATAAAGGTGGACAGTTGCATATTTTTTGTCAAGGCCCAACATAGAGTAACTTTGTAATTACAGCTGTAATAAGGTATTACTGTTTGTAGTTTCAACAATAATTTCATTTCCCATACTGTTGTCCATCCATGATGAACACAATTTGTTGCTTGATGATGTCATTTTAACAGGTTTCTGTGTACCATATTTTGTAGATATTGTTACAGTTTGGAAATAATAAAAAATTATAGGGTAAAGAAATGCAGGTATAATAATGGTGTAGATATCAGATGTTCATTGATTGATTAATAATGTATAGTTTATTAGAATCTGCAGCAAGCAGACACCCTCTATTGAGTGGAAATGAATAGCTGTGAACAGCTGGGGACCCCTGCCCCTGGGTCTCTGAGGATGTGAGAGTATCCACTAAGACAGGTTTTGCTGTATAATTTAACTTGAATAGCCCATTTCCGAGTTGCTCTTAGCCTCCTTTTCAAACCGAGGCAAAGTGCAAATCCATTCATATTTGATATGAGTTTTGTTTCACATGCAAATAAAACTTATATCCATATGAATGGTTTTGCACTTGGCATCGGTTTGAAGAGGAGGCTAAGGCAACTGCCCCAAAACACATCGTTTACGGAAAACTTGTTCAAGTACAAGCTGCTGTTGAGGTTTTTACTCCTTTACTCCAGGAAATAACAAAGTTTGTTCTTAACAACGATGAGGGTCTTTACGAAATTTGTGCTGACATGTTGCAAATTAATTGAAGCTTTAGCGATTTGATTTTGCCGCGTGCGTAGCCAGTGCGGGCTGCTCGACTGTCTGGCCCGTGCGACATAAAATTGACGAGCATGGGAAAGTTTCAGTTAAAACGTACAAGCGATGCATGGCAACAAAATAGATACGATCCAGAATAATTGAAGCAATACCTGAGAACGATGCTAAATGTGAATTTTCCTTCGGGTTTCATGTTTAACAACTGTAGGTCATTTTGATCTTTGAAGCTCATAGTAACTGAAACTTTCCTCTTCAAGCAAAACCATGTCACACGAGCGAGACAAACATGGCGAACGGCTTGCTTTCGTGCACTGCTTCATGTAAGAACGCACGACATGGACTCCAGACTTGCTGCTCGCTGATTGGGCACAAAAATCTTTTGTATTTTTGTGCCCAATCAGGAGCCAGCATTAGCGAGGCCGTTTGGAACTGGTCCGGTAAGGCTTCGTCCCCAGGGGCTCTTTCTCCCTCTTTACCTTTTCTCTCGCCGATTTTTTTTCGCCCTTTTGTACTCTCCCTCGCCCCACTAACTGCCCCTGGGTCTCCGAGGATGGGTTGACTTTAGCACTATAATTTACACACAGAGTTAATTCTCTGATTCCTTGTTCGTATCACCAGTGCTACGTGGCTCAATATTTATTATGAAATACAGTGAAACAGGTGAATTGAAACTAAAGGCAACAAAACATCTTTCTAGCTACATGTACACGTCATATTTAAAACCTCTTATAAGTTCAACTGTGGACAAAACATGTTGAAAGCAAGCTTAAAACCTTACCGTATAGCATAAATTATGTGTTAGTTTTGAAAATTACCGCAAAGCTACTATCAAGCTGATATCAGGGCGTAAAATGTCAATAATTTCAATAGTCTATAAAAATCGATCCTTGTAGATTGAATTCAATACTAATCAATCGGCAAATATTGGAATTTGATAAAAGTCGATCACACGATTTCTTGTGATTATCGTTTTTTTTTTTTACAGTTTGATTTTGATCGATTTCGATCAACAAGTATCGAAATATAAAAAACGAAGTTGGCGAACGTGGATAAACGAAGCAGGATCGGCCATGTCAAGACTTTATTTTACCGATTTTACACTGTAATTGGAAGCTCAAATAAACACAAGCTGAAATCAGAAACTACTCTTTTCTTCCAGTAAAAGTGATTCATTTTCATGTCATATCATTTTACGTCTTATCAGTGATTTATGCATCTCATTTTCATGCTACCTTCTGTCATGCTGTGTCACGCTGCTTCTGTCCTGTTCTCATTAAACCTGATTAAACTCCAGCGTTTATCAATTTTAACAGAATTTAACGGCTTTTGGGGGTCCATCAAGCCCTGAATGAACCACTGTTTATCTTGGTTTATCATTATTTTTCTCAAGGTAATTATTCGATTCTACAGTACATTGAATAACAATCCACTTGGTCGCTCAGTTTTTTTTTTTTTTATGTCAGTTTATTGCCGTAAAGATTTACTTCAGAGCGCGGTTTAAACTTCAACCTGAAAAGTCGTTCGAGCTATTAAGTCTTATATTATTAGTTTGGTAAATTTCGTGGCCATGAGAATCTTGTGATTATCGACTTTTATCGACAAATTAAACCTGTCGATTGACAATTATCGACAAATATCGAGTACTATCGACTCATCGACTACGTTCTCGATGATCGCTTTTGATCAACATGTTACGCCCTGTGATATTTAATTTTTTCAGCGCTCAGAGTCGCGGACTTTTGCCAATCTGTTTGTAAACAAAATCGCTTATAAATTAATAATAATTGTAAACTAGTTAGATGTGCACAATATCAAATAGAAACTAATAAGCTTAATCAATCGCCCCAAACGGACTAAAATAACCCTGAACCCTGTCCAGTTGGACATTAGGTTAAAAGTTAAACTTAAGTCTTACTACATGCCATGCAATTTAAAACTCAAGTCACCTACCTTTTCCAGGTTATCCTCTCGCGACCGGCAAACACTCTAAGCAGACTTCTTTGCGCTATATCGTAAGTTAGCCACGAAAAGAACAGTTTGCAAGGCAATTTCGCCAGCCTTTTTTCACTAAATGTGCTGACGCTGCGAGTAAAAATGGCGGATGCGGGACAGTTGGTGTGAAAACTTGAACCAGTCCTCCCGCTGACCATGTCCTGCAAACCCGAGCAGGGGAGGGGAGGGAAGTGGACCGAAGGGGAGGGGAGGGTGGGGGAATAAAAAAATCCAACCCCTGATCGGTATGAAAGAAAAATGCTACAGAAAAACTGCCAACGCCATTGGTAAGAGGTTAGATAAAAACCACTTATGCAGATTTGTTTATAGTTCTAAACTGAAAAGTCACTGAACAGGATCAGAAAAGGATGGATTTTCAAGGTCTTCCAATGTGTAAAACTTTTTTTCGTCACCTTCATTTTTACTAGAGGAATAATAATCGCCTTTTTTAAAAACAAAAATAACATAATTTTAACCTGGGCGGAAAAACGGAGATTTATTTAAGTTAATAAAAATGTTTGATGGTTCCAAAAAGTTCCAAAAATCAGTCAACTTCCGTGCGTTCTGGTCACGTGTTTCATGACGTCATACTGATGACGTTCATAAAGAACTTTTTTTTAGACTTATATCTACCAACATACGAAATAATTTAACTTTGCATTTCACCCTTACAAAGATACATGTATACAAAGATACTAGTCCCCAGACCCCTATTTGCTCATGTGTATAGCCCCCTTAATTTTAAAAATCCAGAGTAATAATGGGCATGTGGAAATGTTGCAAGCGAATGCCTTCCTTGCCACGTTGGGTGTATTTGCATTCATCAAAGCATGTTCCTAAAAAACGTCAAAAGGCACTTGGGGGCATAGTCACGTGACTGATGACGTCATCGCACTTAGTCAATTAAAATAGGTATTTTATGGTAGTTGCAAATAGCATGTGGTGTAGTAGTCTCATATACTCAAAATTGACAGAGTTATTTGGCATCGAAAATTTTTCTGATGCAAAGGGTGCTGGGAAGGTTTTTATTATAATTATAATATATTATTTAATTGTTATTATTATTATATTCATGCTCAGTTGTAATAAGGTGTGGGAAAAAGGATTTATCAGCGGACTAAGCCAAGCTGGGACAGCTTGGCTAAGGAAGTGTTCAAGATACGACCCGGGCGATTTTTGGCCGGGACTGGGTGGGCCGTCCACCTCTTCGTGGCTCCGCTGAAATACTGAGCAAGAATGAATCATTTTCGCGCCAAACAAGAATTTATCATCGGCAATTACGTAATCGCATGGAGACTGCTAAACTAGCCATGAAAAACCCATTATTAAATGTATTTTAACTTCGCATATCATTATGAGTGTTGCGAATAGTTTCAATCAGTTCATGTTGTTGACATCGGCGCAAAGAGAAAAAGGTCAACACGACACTTGACCTTTTCGTTTGTGATCAGTTATCACCTACTCATGAATTGATTTTTATATGGAAAAAGAACAACAAAAGCTCATTAGAACACTAGATTTTGTTTCCAAACAAGGAATTTTGTTTGCCACACAGCAAGAAAAGGGTTTACCCGATAAGCTAAATTTATTTGAAAAGTGTTCACTTGTGTTGCGTGATTCACTCTCAACTTTTGAAGAAAATTCATGAAAATTGCCTGTGCGTTTACTTCTCTCAACTGGTGGCTTTTTAATTACCCAAGCTAAATTTTCGATATATATGTTGCAGTACAGTAACATAGCTTTCTATTAATATAACTTTCATTGTAAAATTCGATGTACCAGGACAAGATTTATGCCAGAGAAGTTTCCTCATTTTCAAGTGTTCAGTACCAAAGTGCTGAAAGTAGGAATGTTCGGGCTTTCACAAAGACATGTGAAAATACATCTTCTTCCAATATTTTTACACCACTATGCTCTCAAAGGGTTACTCTACTTAACTGCAAAGAATCATTTCCAATACGTTAAGGCGTCGTTCGTCCCGAGCGATTTAAATATGCAGTAAATCTCGGCTAAATTTAATGGCGGCTGCGACCTGAACACGGCGTTTTAGTTTTTGGCGGATTTCTCGAAAACGAAAAGTCTTTGGAAAGTTTGAATGCAATTTTCGTAAATAGGTCACCAAAGGGTTTCTCCTGACCAAATATGAAGAAATCCGAAAATTCAGTTTTGGCGGCGAGTTCTCGATATTTACAGACAGCCGCTCTTAAGTAGCTAGGTAAAAATAAAACGTCCTTCTGGATCACTCTCTATACATTCAAGCAAAAAGGTGCTATTCGGATTAACCAGGATACATACACCTCTGGAATGCTCTGAGCCACGAGAAAATATTATTTGGCTGTCCCATTCAGCACGCCAAATTTTCTCATCTTCTTTTTTGGAAAAAGGTCTCTTGAAGGCAGAAAATTTACGCTCTTTGGTGTTTGAGATACGAAAAGGTAGTTACTCGTGGCGCAGCACACGAGTTATAAATCCGGCGTTGACTTTTCTTGTTTTTTTTCGTGTCACATTAGCGCATGCAAATTTATGCACGCATATTTAAGTCTATATAGACGACTATATGGCTTTCGGCCATGAAATATATACTGTAAAATCTCTCCGTTTGGGTACTCGAGAAGCAAGATAAAGAACTACTGCGTACAACTGCACACTTTCAAGACAATTCAAGGCGTTCATGGATGGATAGGACCGTTTGATATTGTGTTCGCCGCTTATTCCTGTGGGATTTTTGCTCTGGTAAGTTCTGTGTTTTATATATTAAACTTGCCATTTGCTTAGCGATCGAGCTCCGGGTCGAGCTTAAGTGTCAGCTACTGAATCTAGTGAATGCAGTGTAGTCTTACTTTTAAACCCGTGTATACGTGAAAGCATGATGAACAGGTTATCGGCAAGGGTGTTTAAATAAAATTCATTCTCTCACTCACTCACTCACTCACTCGCTTCTTGGCCCTTTCTCGATATATCAACAACAATGGCTTAGCAGTCTATGAATATTCCATAAAACGATTCAACACAAAAGAAAAAATTAACGTAACAATGGATAAAAAGAACGAGGTATTGTTGTATTTCATTGCGTTGTTGATATATCGAGAAGCTACCCGCTTCTTCCATCAGCTGTAAACTTAAGTGAGCAAATGCTTTGTTACGAACACGTTTCGTAACAGGAATTCAACGTGAATCCAACAATAACAATAATTCATTTGATATAAACGAATATAGACAACAATAAGCTTACAGATGTTTCTCATTTGGAGTTTTTACTGAGTGCAACATTAAAATCGATCCAAAAGGATTTTGCAACCTAAACACGCGTTCTGATGCGTATCTAGCTTAAAATAATAAAATTTAGTTCGTTGGTAGTATGTGCTCTTGAACAGCGCAGTGATTGAGTTTGTGGCTTAGTCCTGGACGACCCGAGTTCGAATCTCCATGAAGTCCTCTTTTTTTTTCTTTTTTTTTTCTTTTTTCGAACTGGACATTATGAAAGTGATGTACTTTTTTTTTTCGTTCGTCAAAAATCCTTACGTTTAATTTAAAAAAATATATATATCGAACTGTGTCAGTGTGAAAACGTATTAAAGCTTACGGCAATATTGCGTTACGCGTTACGCGTTAGCATTTCTTCTTCTCGAGTTGGCTCTTAGGAGCCTTTGATTAAATATTATTTTAAGCTTATGTTTCTTTGTAAAAGCACTCAAATCACTTGGGAATCAATGCTGCAATGAGTTAAAGGCGCCACGAGTTCAAGCTGTGTACAGCTTCTTGTTCTTCTTTTTTCCGCTTTGAGCAGCCCTCGCACATTTAGTGACAAAATCTTCAATAATGACATCCTTTGGGAAAATAAAACAAAGAAAGAGAAAGATAACCTAATTAAATAATAAAATAATTAAAATTAATTATTAAATAATTAATAATTACTAAATAATTACTAAATAATTAAACATGACAGCTGACATGTTTAAAACGCACGTGGTGCAGCGATGCGTGACAATATTCCGCGAAAATAGCTTTCGACTGTTTGTTTTCCACTGTGAATGAAATGGCTAGTTCATTCACCAGCGTTTCCAAAGCTCCGGTGAAAATTTTGCGTACATCGGTTGACGATTTTTGTCGCGTTTGCAACAAAAAATATACAAAAGTAACCACTTGCAACCGTAAGAATTACAAAACAGCTATCACGCTGGAGATTCAAATATTTCAAACCGGATGTAATAATGCCATTGGTCTGACAATGCAGGTAAAGGTAGTTCCGAGAAACACGTCAACTTAATGAAACGCAGAATAAACTCTGAGGAATTGCAAGATGCCACTATTCCAATATAGACCTTTACTATCACATAAGACTTGGATCTTTATAGACTCGTTTAGCCGTGATGAAGAACACTATCTCGCAAGTTATGCTAACCGCAGACTTGCGCTCACATTAAATCACGGAATGAGAAATGAACTGATCCTAAGCAGCGACTAATTCCTACTTAAGCGGCTACTACTGATCTTGCACACTGTTATATCTTTATTTTGATCTGAAAGGAAAAGTCTCTCAGGCACCTACTTGTGGTAGACCTATTCTAAAGCTGGGCTAAAATGCTTTTAGCGACGAACAGGATTTGTGCTTAAGGCCTGTCACATTTTACAGCAACCTAAAAGATCGCAAGAAGCCGCGATCTCTATCTACGTTCGCCATTGTTGTTTGCGTGGCTTCACTCTGGGAAACCGGTTTTTCATTCGCCCGTGGCGAAATGTTTTTGTCCAGCCAATCAAAGTTGCTGTTACATCATTAACTCCCGGTAGAGTCTGGAAACGGGTAGGGGTAACCAATCAGTTACCTTATTTAGAGAATATTTAAGTAAAGTATGTTAATATATTCGTTCTTAATTATTATATTTAACTTAACTGAAGATTATTTTTAGAGAATATTTATGTAAGCATGTTCACATATTTGTTCTGAATTATTGTTTTGTTTTTAACTTGTAAGATTGGTGCTGAAAAGCCCTTTTAGGTAGCAACAATAAATGTATGTATGTATGTATGTATGTATGTATGTATGTATGTATGTATGTATGTATGTATGTATGTATGTATGTATGTATGTATGTAATACAGATTCTGTATTGTATTCTCGCATGGAAATGAGGTTGTGTATTCGAGTGACCAGAGTTCCGTCTCGCGAGCTTCTTCTGACCGTTTATGCGGTTAATTTTGCTCATGATATTCAGAGAACAGACCTCTGGATCCAGGTTGGATCCCCTAGGTTGAATATCAAACAAATATCTACCGCCAACCAGCTTTTCCAACGCTTTCCGTTGTAAAACTTAGAAATTTTCAAATTTAAATATCTTTAAATTATATATGCTCTACAAAAATAATTTGATCGCCTACTCGATTTGAGCAGACAAGCTTCTGATTGGTGGAAAATAACAATAACAAAGTTCACGCGTTTCCTCGAACAGCGGCTGGTAGTCGGGCCTACAAATACAGGAAAGCTATCTGACAAGACAAAGCCGTCCATACTGTCGCCACGGCAACTGTAATTTCTACATGCACATGTTGGTATATCTAATTAGACTGAAATACAGCTTGTCTTAGCCAATCAGATTTCAGACATTTCTCATCCAGTAGCATAATGTTATAAATCACACTGCATGCTGAGCACCATCTACAAACTAATCACAGAATTGACTGGGACTATGGTGAGTGCGTTACAGTCCAGACTTCTTAAAAGACTCAAACTAGAAAGCTGGTTTGCTAACATTAAGCTTAGCATTAAGCACAGCGTACTTCACTGGAAGTTATATAATTGCTTTTGTAATAAGAGACCGTGTCACGCAATTACGTGATCCAAAACACATGGCCTTTGATTGACAGTTATTTGAGTCCACTGTAGTTTTACAAACTTTGAATTGAACGAGCTGCGTTGGGGGCGGCGTACAGATTGTTAGTTTGTCGTAGCGTTGATCAAAAAAATAAAATAACAATAAAAATGAATTAATATAACATTCAAGCAAATTTGTCTATACATAGCTAACTACAGTTTTTTTACAGGTCATACCAAGTAAATGGATTCCGTCAAACAGAACTAAGGCTTTAAGTGGAAGTAAAACCGATTTGTTTGCCATCGAGTGCAGACTTCCCACGCCTCCAATACATCTGGATAATTTCGACTTGGAGGGGAGTCCAGCAGCAGGATATATAATATCTGTGTCCAATGATAAAGTCCACGAAAGTCTGCAAGCTCTGAAATTAATCACCTTTGATTCGATTTGCCAAGAATGCAACATTTCTCACGGTTGCTCTCTAAAGGTACAGTGTAATTGCAGATTGTTTTGGAATGGCATTTACAAAACATACGAAGCTATCTAGGAATGAGTAGATAGTTGTGTGTACAATGTGGTAATAATTTCTAAGGAGACTTTCTGATCAGACTTAAGGAGAGGAACGAAACAAGTTTGTTTGTCCTGAAGACTTTTATCGACCATTTCAGTGAGACAGAAAGCACTGAATAGCAATAATATTCGGTCCTCTATTTATTTTTTATTCCAACTCCAGGAACATTCCTGTTTGATCAAAAGTCACTGCTTCGCTGAAGGTGATCCGAGTCCAAAAGATTGGTGTCAGCAGTGCAATTCCTCGGTTTCCCAGACCCGTTGGACGAAACGAATAAGTGAGTAAGACGTATTAGTCGGGCTGCTTGGCAGTAAGCCAAGCCTGCCCGACTTATAAATTTGGTTATGTGTTTCTCCGTAAGAAAAGTGTGTTTCAAGTGGTTTTCAAGTGGTTTGTAGCAAGCGGCCAAGTGTCATGGATGAAATGGATTAGTGTAGAGACAGTTGAATAACAAGGAGAAGAGGAGTTGGTGGTATTGTAAATATGTAATTTGCTTGCTTATGAAATGCGCATTTACTTTACGTTTGGTATGAGAGGCAACCCTGCGTGCATGTCATATTTCAGAATATTTCAAAATAGACTTTCCTTTGTGATTTAACCTTATACATGTCTGCTTAGCGAAAAAAGGACCACGCAGTGGAATTATTTTGCATAATATTTTGTTGTTGTACGTGATTCAATCGGTGAACGGATCGAAAACTTACATCCGATGTGTGACTTCGAGGATAAAACGAACAGAAAGGTAAAATTGACAATGACTTTCGTATCTGATGTGGTGAGATTACTGAGTCTAAGAAAGAAGGATTTTGAAGTGTACTTAAAGGGAAACTTAATGCATTCCGCACATAGAGGAAATACCGGTATTACCAACACAAGGATAAAAAATATCGTTAGCGTGACAACGCCACAGACGATATAGCATTCATTCGTTGTTGCTTGATCTTCTGATCGGAGAGAGAGTTTTAAAAGACAAATTTCAATTCGTTCAAAGTATAGTGAACCACAGCCTATATTTGTCAATGTCGTTTTATCAATTTGATGTCCATTTTGGTCCAAATAACAATGAACCACGGTCGATATTTGTAAGATCTCTTTAACAATTCAATGTCCATTTTTGTAGCTAGTGTTGTTTGGCTTGTTAGTTTTCCATTGAATGAAAACCGGTCTTCAGGCCGCGATAGCTCTTCAAACTACAATCTCCGACAATACTTTTGGGACGCTCTAACCTTTTCTTGACCGTAAAGAGAAATTATTGCTAAATCCCCCCTTCCCCCCCCTTACAAAGTTGATTTCGGCGCTTAAAACTAGTTTTCTCCAAACAACTTTGTCCAAGGGTGGAGGGGGGATCGTTTCTACTATCCCCGTGGCCGAAATGTTTTATAATTCTTGAAGAAATATTTAAGAGGGCACTTTTATTGAGGTGTCCCAAAGACTTATGTCGATGATTGTAGATGAGGATTATGTTTACGTTCTCATAGCATGACTTAGTGTAGTTCAATGTTACAGACGTAACCAGATCGGTTTACGTTCACAATCTTGAAGCTTTAAAACTCGCAGAGTTCTTGTTGGGTTAAAAAAAACTGTTTATGGTGGTTTGTATTTTCGGTTTGATTTGTGTGACTTATTTACTATTATCAATTGTAATGTTTTAGCCATAGATAAGCACCATTTACGCGAAATAGTTCATAGCTCCTTGAAGGAACATAGACACGTTAAACAATTTGGTGCACATGAAAGGCTGCGACAACCGACAAAATCTGTGAGTGTTTTCACACACTCCTTTTCCGAGCTCTTTAAGACTTTCATGAGTGTCAATGGTTTTCGACCAATCGGAGTGCCAATAGTGCCTTATTTGGTTTATATTGTTTGCAGTACCTCCCTTAATTCCATGCCTCACAAACACAAAGAAAAGGCAACAAAACAAGCAGAACAAAAAGCAAAGAGCTTCCAGATGTTTAAAAGCCATGTGTGAAGGAAATCTAACTTTTGTTTCCTCTACATTTCAGTTAATTTTCCGCCAAACATAACAACACCGAACCAAAGATATGCTCTTCTTGGAGAAGACCTTCAATTACAATTAGAAGGGGAAGACCCTGAAAGCAGACCTTTTGTAATATCATTGATGAGTGCAAGTCCACCAGACGCAAGGGTGACCAACAAAGGTGTTCTTCTTTGGAAGCCTGCGTCTTCAATTAAAAAGAAATTCTACTTCACAGCCACTGATGAATGTAACGCCTCATCTACTTTTGAAATGACCATTGAAATTCTAACCTGCCCCTGTACGGACAAAGGTACTTGTAAGCCGGACGTTAATCACCCACGGGGCTCGGGCATGTATTATTGTGAGTGTCAGCCTGGCTATGAAGGACAGAAATGTGAAAAAGAGATTGATGAGTGTCTATCTAGTCCTTGTATTTACGGTGAGTTTAAACCTTTAATTTTACGTTGGAGTAAAAGTCGTTGTTCTCCAGGAGATGCGTGATACTTGATTAAATATATGTTTGCTTATAATGTGAAAACAATAATAAATAACAAACAACAACAATAACAACTACAACAAAATTTTGGCAAAGCCCTTCATTAATGTGGTGACCATACAGTGTCAGATAGTTGAGTTTTACAACTATCTAACACTGTAAAATTTGTACTGCGTTTATAAATAAATAAAAAATAAACAAATAAATAAAAGTGGTGATCACACTAGCTCATGAAGGGCTATGCCCAAAGCGTTTTTTTTTATCTTAATCAAGTCTGGCCACAGGTAAGTCAAGCTCCTAGTGAAAGAAACCGGATTATGAGTGTCTTTGTGGTTTTGGTAACAGGAGCGTCACACCACTGAAGCGTACAGTAATTTCAGGTTTTTAAGCTCGAAGGAAAAGGCGCGCATGACGTTCGAGTCACACTGTACAAACTGAAAACGTAAATTGCTAGCACTTTCTATTGACGTATTCGCCAAATAAACGTCTGGGAACCCTACAGCTATTGATTCTGCATCCGATAAACGCCAAACAATAGGCACACCCTTTACAGGACTCTTTCTGGAACAGTCCCCTGTGGAAAAGAAAAAACAATGCGCACGAAAAAAGTTAGAAATAAGAGTACATCGTTTAACGAAATTATAGGGCACTGATGGGCTGAACAAGATAGGTCTGTAGTTTTGGGAAACAAACTTTTCTTGTTGAACAATTGACGATTACTAACCACTCAGCAGTAAGAAATTTTCTTACTGCTTCTTAATGCTGAGTGGTTAGTAATTGTCACCCCATAAGCACTTGACCCATTCAAACCCAAGTAGCCGTACAGGGCTAGGAAGTATCGTTGCTGCTTTAAAAATACGTAGCTGTGTCAAATCCAAACACACAATCAGTATGACTCATTGATAATGCCAACCGGTTATTTTTTCAAACTTTGGCAGCCGATAACCTGAATACGACACCCAATTTCGGCTACATGTGACCGTTTGTTCTGTAGCAAATACAACAATGGCTATTTCCATGTCCTAGAACAACAATAAAAAACACGCACCTTTGTCTTCAAATTTTTTTTGCAGAAAAATTAGATTCAAGATCAAAATTCTACATTCACAGAAAAGATCAATCTCTTTCCTTGGTATTTTCGTGAAAATTTCCTTTTGAATCCATCAGCGTGCTGCGCAAAACCCATTCGATTAGCCAAATCTGTAATCCCTTGTTAACGACCTAAAGGTATTCTGGGTAACTCATCCATACTGATTTTTACGTGTCGAGCCACCCAGTCCTATTGGCAAAAATTTGCACCGATTGCATCCTTTATAGGTGAAAACTCGCCCAAAATGTCTTGGTAGGTCCTGGAATCCAACCACAGAACGGCCAGAGAGACAACTTCACTCATCGGCCGCCATAATAATAATAATAATAATAATAATAATAATAATAATAATAATAATTACTTTATTTAAGTCTCAAGGTATTTAGCGCGCGAGCACTAATTGGGGACACTAAATATAGAAACAAATTTTCAAATAGAACATAACATTTTAAAAATCCAAACTGGCAGGAGTCAAACCAGTTGGCTATTTTACAAGCGTAGCCGAGGAGTTGAACTCGGGTCTCTCGTGAAACAACTCCAGCAAGTGGTCAGAGCGGGACTTGAACCCGGGACCTCCCGGATTACAAGTCCGATGCCCTAACCACTCTACCACGCTGCCTCCGTGAACGCCATGCATCGTTTCGAACGCTTTCGACGCCCAAAACATCGTGAAATTATCTCTCACCTCTGGTTTCTTTCAGAAGCTCGCCTCTACCCACCATTCTAGCTTCATGATGCCAGTTTGGGGGCTTCTGCAGTGGCAAATGACTCAAAAAAGCACTTACAAAGCCAATACTTGCCAGAATCGAGCTCGTGTGCTCGCTAACTGAATAAACAACGGCCAAATATTGACGTCACAATAAGAAACCTTCCCTTCGGTGCTATGAATCAGCGGATATTTTCATTACAACTCTTTATATGCATTCACAAAATTATACAGATCGCCAAGCTTGCGAAAACTGGTTCAGAAACCTCCAGGTGCTTGGTACTGAAGGGGTTAAAACATAACACTACAGTATATGAAAAAGTTAATGCTGAGTCTTCGATAACCATCTTGCTTCGAATGATCATTTGGTTTATTTACCGCCCAAATAGCACAAAAACTGCATTTTTGCTAATCAATTTGCATGACCAAATTTTAGCTAGAGTTTGCGACGTCATCAAAGTTAATTCACTAAAAAAAGCGCAAAAAAAATGTTTTCACCCCATAAGCACTTAGTCATTTTTTAACATTTTTACTTAGTCTGATGATCGCCACCAAGTGTGGAACTCGCGAGTTACGGTGTTAAAACAATACATCGTTACATCGTGTTAAAACAATACAAATATATATAATAATGTATATTTTATAAACATAATGTACATATTAATAACTTTTAAGCCGCTCTCAATGTTTTATTTCTCTCTCTAGGGACCTGCGTTGATATGGTAAATAATTACAGCTGCCGATGTCAGCCTGGTTATACGGGCTACAATTGCAATATAGAGATCGACGAGTGTCAATCATCTCCATGTGTGCACGGTAATCATATACTTCTGCTAATCCTTTTCAATTTTACAGCTTAATTAAAAGCCCTGGAAAACGAGTTCAACATCAGTATTTAGCATCGTTTAACACTGTTGAATTGAACATGTTGTTTAATTTTGTCGAAGGACGCGATAAAACCATTTGACCGGTTCGTTCATCATTGTTGAAACCGCCTACGTGCAGCAGAATATATTCAATAGGGACTTTAAAGGCCCATGTTCACCCAATCTGCTTTGCGCGCCCGGGCTGATTTTCGCACAGACTGATAATCGAAAAATCGACGTGCCAGCCAATCATAACGCTACATTGAACAATTGAACCGTTTCAAAACAAAAACACAAGCGCGCAAAGCAGATTTGGTGAACATGAGCCTTTAAGATACGGCGACTACGGACTACGGACTTCGGTTGGACGCACTTTTTCTTTCCATGGAGCACTTGGCCGAGTACACAACTGGTGGCGCGAAAATACCAAGTTAATAACGCGGACTACAGACAACAGACTACGAACAAAAGGCGAATTAAACACCAGAGAAAGCTCGCTTTGTTTTTATATTTTGTGGACAAAATATTACTTTTAGAAAGATACAAAATGTCCTGGTTTACGCTATAGCAGATAAAATAATAGACGAAGAAGAATTTGTACTTTTGCTTGATGCCTGCAAATCAGCAAATTCATCGTTCCATACTGGGAGTACAACGGTTTTTGTCTCGGCTCTTTTGATTCAAGTGAATGCTTAACTGAGTTGAGAGTGAGCAAGGAAGATCTTCCACGTTTGGCCGAGGTTCTTAGAGTTCCGGCACAGTTCAAAGAGAGTGTTAACAGCTCGTGTGAATATAAGCTTATTAAAGTTAAACAATGTGGCGGTCAAAATCAGTAAACAAAAGTTGCCCTAAATTGTTCGCTTTTTAAGTCGTGAATGCGACTTATCGCGGTTACTGGAAAAAGTCACTCGCTCATCGTAAACTTTATATTAAATTTATATTAAAATATAAATTGATATTTTAATATAAATTTAACATATCAACACAGGAAACCCAAGCGTAATGTTTGCATATTAATGATATTTGAAAATATAAGACATTGTATGGAATTTCGAATTCAATGTTTTAAGCAATATATAAAATCAAAATTGCTGAATAAAATCGTTGAAACATTTATTGGTGTTGTATTCTATCTTTATTCAGTGTTTCTACGCTATTTGAACGATGTTTAGTCCATTTATCTTACCCTGTATAATATAATGGAAAGGAAGGAGAGTTCGGTCGCTTTCGGCGTTCGACACGTGTCTACAAATGAGTAGATAATAATCACCGATTCCGGTGCAATCCTCGGCCCCCCTAATTTTAACGTTAAAATCATTGATTCTTCCTGTTCAATCCCACACAACTCTCCCAACTTTCTTCCCCTTATTTCTCACGTAACATCAATCACCCCAAAAAACCCCACACGTTTCACTTCTAATTTTTTCCCATGATTTCTCACACAACTTCACTTCTTCTTCTTTCCACACAACTTCCATTCCCTCAATTGTTCACAAACATTTCAAAGTTCCACTTCCACTGTTCTCCTACAATTCCCCACAATTCTACCAATTGCAACATGTTTCACCCATTACAACATGTTTTTAATCAATTCGAACACGTTTGAATTAGGGGGCCTCGGATCCCACCGGAATCGGTGATTATTATCTACTATTAAGGTGAAAAATCTATTTCAGAAAGCGAAGCTAGAAATCTATTCCGGAAAGAAAAATGTCTGATTCCGAAGAAGAAGAAATCGATTTCATTCCTGAACTCGTTCAAGAAACCCTCACAACATGGCATTCTCCCAAAAATCCCAGGCTGGAACATTTCAAAGATATCATCCGCAAAAATCAGGGGAAAAATCAAATTCCACTCAAAGATCTCGAGTTTTATCAAGCACAAATTCTCTCCCAGATTCCCCGTGGCGAACTCACAAGAAAAAAAGTCAGGGATTTCGCCAAAGCTGCCAAATGGGGAAAGAAAGCAAATGACCACGCTCATGAAATCTTCAACCACATAACAGGTCACGACGGAAATGATTATGAACATCTGGAAAAATTCCTCATCGACGATTTCAAATATTTTTCCCTGGCATATGACGATCTTCATCTCAACAGGAAAAAGTTTCTCAATTGCCACCAAGTTCTTTTCACCCTGTTGCAGAAGAACGGTTTCAATCCTAATGAAGATGATTTCAAACTGCTCAA
This sequence comes from Cladopsammia gracilis, assembly GCA_022457155.1. NCBI lineage: Eukaryota > Metazoa > Cnidaria > Anthozoa > Scleractinia > Dendrophylliidae > Cladopsammia > Cladopsammia gracilis. Next base: position 331,696 of record JAJGOT010000101.1, on the reverse strand, counting down.
ACTTCCATCCAGACGGGCGGAACAAGAAAAAATAATCCAAGCCATTTTCAAAAAATGTAATTGGAATTAAAATGGATCCATTTGAAAAAATAATTTACAATGAAGACGAGCAAAGCGAAGCGACCGGAGGGAGCCTCAGTGCGAGCGAAGCGAGTGACCATGACGATTGTTCCACATGCTCAGAGGAAGAAACAAGAAGCGTGGATGAGACTCCGACAACATCGGATGATGAATTTATTGTGTCTGACTCGGAGATGGAGGAAGCTGAGCGAAGCGACGAAATCGAAGACTCAATTGAACTTCTCTTTGAATCATTCGTCAATCTCCAGGAGGAACACAAGATTCTCAAAAAGGAACTCCAAAAGCAAAGCGGTCTTCTCTGGGAAATCCACCGGGAAATGAACGAAAGCCAAGCGAAACGAAAGCGATGCTAAGCGGTGTTTTGAAAATAACAGACTTTGTGAATATGAATGTAAAACATTTATATTCTGATGCGCCCACGCAATAAATCGCCAGATGGTATTGCATCATATGCCACATGTCTACAACGTGCTAGAAGGTTTTGCAATCCTCAGGTGATAAAGGAAATGTCGTATGATTTACCTCAACCAATCAGATGCTTTCATTTTTTATGTATTTTCATGTATTTGTTCATAAACTTTCGTTTGTACATGTACTTCTGTTTGTATGTGAAAATACATATATCATTAGGCCACGCTGTGGCCGCATATCATTAAAACTTTTCAATAAACTATTAACCGTGTGCTAGTTTTTCCACATCGCTCAATGGAACCCAAGAATTAAATTTGTTAGGGTAACTTTTCCATTTTACAAGCGCGAGTTTTCGCTTATTATCGCGGCGAATAACTTTTTCAATTCGAAACACATCTTGCGTTGTCTTTTGAAGTTCCGCCTCGTAAAATGATCCAGTGATGTTTTCTCCCAACAGATCAACTAATTTATACGTTACAGGGTTTGTGTTCTTTATTTCGTCAATCACAAATATCTCCTCTGTCCAATTCGACGTGTAACCTTTGTCAAATATCTTTCGTTTAAACTTTGAAATTCTCACCCTGTCGCCAACCCTGAATTTTACCGGGTTGTGTTTAGCATAAATTAAATCTCCGAAAAGATTAGCGAAAACCTTTTTCTCATTTTCCTGTTTGCTCGCCTCTGCGGGACTCATCCGAATGCTCGAATGAAAACGATGATTATATTCATCCAGTAATTTGCCAAGTTTGTCCCAGTATATTGTATTGTTGTTAGCAGAAAACATCCGGAAGAGTTTCTCCTTAAAAGACCTGTTCCAGCGTTCAACAACAGACGATTTCTCTTCATTTTCCGTTGTATACAATTTTACCCCATTCTTATCAAGCAGATTTTTCATTGTTGCGTTGAAAAATTCAGACCCTTTGTCAGTCCAGAGCATTTTCGGTTTTCGCCCCTTGAATATATCTCGGAAAGCATCAGCCACTGTTTGACCTCGTTTATCTTTCAGGGGACGAATCCAACCGAATTTTGAGAAAACATCGATCACCATCAGGAGATATCTGATTCCCTTGTTCCACCTCGAAAATTTCCCCATCTCGACCAGATCAGCCGCCCAGATGTTGTCAACCCCATACGCAATGACTCGCCTCTTTGGAAAGCGCCTCCGGATTGGCCGGTGCAGCTCATTTGCCAGATTTTGAGCCCAGCCTTCACTCAAAATCTTTTCCCGTTTTTTGGGGCGCCGAGCCCAAGTTTCTGTTTTGCTTGAATTGTGTTTCGCGCCAAAGCATGACCCCACTGTCTTTCTTTCCAGGGAATGGCATCCAAAGCGGCAACCATTTTCCTGTCGGCTTTGTTTTTGCATTTGCGTGGATCCGCTTCGGCTCCGCCTCGGCTCGCTTCGCTCGCTTTCTTCGCGCAGACTGAATAATCAACATCGTGTTGCATAGCAACTGCATCTGTTTTTCCTGTGGGCTGCTGCCAGATTTCGAGAATCTTTCCCTTTTCATCAAATCTGACTTGCTTCTCCAATGGGTTCCAGGGCCCGGTGAAGTTATGGCCTGGGAGGGTGAAACCTTTCTTTGGTCTTGGCAGCTTCCCAATCAGGGAATGAACATCTAAAGCACCCCCATCCAAATCTGCTCGATCTGTTTTATATTTTCTGTTTGGTCGGATCGCCGTACTCAGTTGATTGAGCATATCAGCAGAGGTTTTGGCAAAAAATGGTTTCATCTTGTCCAGGGCAAAATCCAATGCTTTTTTCTGAGTGTTTTTATTTCGCAATAATTCACTGGCTCCATAACGACCCATTTCAACTGTTTTTTTCCCAATCCAAGGCAGCGCATGCGCGACGCCAGTCAGCGCAAGTTCACCAATGCCCCCACCTTGTGAGGGCAGATTCAGTTTCCCGAATTTTTCACAAATCTTGTTTTTTTGATTCCGCAGGAAGCGCAATGGCAAAACCACATTTTCCTCCCATTTTTTGCAGTCATGTATCCAGACGGTTCCACGCATCCCGTCCTGCGTTTCTCCTTCACGCAATATGATTCCATTTTCAATCGAAATATTCTTTTATGAATTTCTCATTCTTTCCTGGGTCACTCAATGAAAAAACCTTCAACGTGTCATAGAAGGATTTTCGTCGAATCTCATTCAAGAAATATAAGCAATAATATCCACATCGGACAGATTCCAAAGCTTGAATTGGATGGCCATAATTATAAATTATTTCTTTCCCAATTTTATCTGCATATTTTACCAATTCAATTGGAGGTGATATTGAGAATGAATCAAAGTAATAGACAATATGTGTCTTGATGAATGTGGCAACCCAGTGCGTTCCATTCCCAATAGAATCATCTAGATTAATTATGCAGGAACCAGTTTTATGTAAATGATCTTTTGAATCTCTTGAAAAGATTCCTTTGAAATTGGGAATTTTAAGAAACCTCACCCACTCAAGAATATCAAAGTTTGAAATCGGAATATCTTTCCAAGCTGGCCTCAAAGGATGGCCCCTACTAGCGGTATGTTTTGAAAGGGACTGTTTGGCCCCAGCAGAAGCCCCGATCCAGATTTTTTTTTTCGCCCACGACCTTCCCATGTTCCAAAAAATGGCGGCGGCATATAAGGATACAGTCCCGGTTTTGGACTTACCATCAATCCTTTGCCTTTGCCTTTGCCTTTTCTGGGTACTTGAAGCCCCGATCCGAATAATTTCGAAGCAAGCTCAATAGCCATTGGGATTCCTATAGCGGCAAGTGTTCCCAATAACCCACCTTGAATCTGTCTCTGCGTTGGTTTCAACGTAATTCCACTTCCGCTTTGAATTCCTTTTCCCACCAAGTTTCTCTGGCCTTTTGTCAAGAGGTCTCCAAGGGAAGCGAGTTTTGATAAGAATACTGCGGGAACTTCAATGCCTTTCTCAATCAACTTCATAATGAAGGACAACGGATCTCCTGGCACTCCTTCTCCTTTCAGTCGAGGTCTCTGCGCTCCTTTTCCAAATATTTTATCAATCCCCAAGCTCCCCAAGGCACTCAACGCTCCAGTCGCAAGATGCGGTGCAACTTTTGAAACCCCTTTTGTTGCAAATGGAAGCAGCTTTGATCCCAGGGAAATCAACGAAGTCCAAAGACTCCCACCCACAACTTTTCTGATTTGTGTTTTAGAGATTGACAATTCAACTCCCCGCCCCAAACTGATGGCTTTTTGAACTTTGCTTATTTGAGTCTTTGTCAGCAACAGTTCATCTGGCCCTTTCAATTCATTTCGCGAAAGTCTCAATGTTATGGAAGAGTTATTTTTCACAGCTCTTGCAAGCTTTGTTTTTTGCCCATCTGATAATTTCACACCATATGGAATATACGACGTCATTTCAATATTTTGAATATCGAAATAAGTTTTCAGGCCTTGACCAGAAGTTTGTTTGATGCTGTATACAACTCAATTTCTTTTTCATGCAACACCAAGGCGTTCAATGTGTACTGTGTTGGGTTGGCGCCACTCAATTCGTATCGGAAAGTCAGAGACACAACTCCATCTTTCACATCATCTTCTTGGTTTCGGAGATCGAAGTAAAGCATGCCGAAGAGGTTTTTGAAATTTGCTCGGGTAATCAATGGTCCGCTTAAAACGTCATTATAAGCGGAATTGAATGACATCAAAGCTCGATAAAGCCTAGTTTCCTCATCCGTTGTCATTTCCAATTGAGGGTAATAAATTGAGTTGTTCAACTCCAGTTGGGCTCGACTGAAGTGCCGGTTGTTTGCTCCAATGCTGAATGTCGTGAATTTGAAGATATCATGTGTCTGGCTATTGTAAGATGCTGTTGGAACAACCCAAATCAACACATGTCGCGGCCTTCGAAGCCCCGTGGAAATGCGAAAGTAGCTATTCACAGCTGCTGTTTGCGCTATTTCATGGTGTTCTTTCAAATATGCCCACTTTTTCGGTTTCAGATAATCTTCAAGATATTGTTTCAAGCCTTTTCCGTTGAAAATGATTTTGGGGCACCACAATCTGAGTTTAGTGAGAATTACTTTGGAATCTGGCGCAGCGCCTTTTTTGAAAATCAGATTGTTGTCATTTTCAAGTTCCAACAGAAGAGTTGTCTTTATATTTGGGTGAAGGTTATTTTTGAAAGCAGCGAAATAACTGTATAAATTCAGGGGAATTGATATTTTGTTGATATTTGCCGCATCCGTCAGGATCTTTCGTCTGGCAAAACCCTCATTATACAGCGCCTCATCTGTCCGGGCTTCTGTTGTTCCCGTTGATGTATCGGGATAGAAGAACTGATCTTGCCCAACCGAATCGGCATAGGTTTTCGTGTATTTCAAGAGCGTTAATGCATTTGCTGATTCATTTGCTCTTGTGTTGTTATAAATTGATTGCCCGTTACATTGAACTTCGATTTTTTTGATGAATGTCAAACCATTAGTTGTCGTGCAATCTTGGTTACCATTATTTGGCCCCGCGGTTATTCCAGTTGCACTGTCCGCCGTTGTAACAAGCTTAAAGTCAACCTCCAGATATGCATTGTACCAATCAATTGGGTTTGCTTCTGAGGAATTATCCACGTTGAAGCGATAATTAGTTTTTTCCTGCCTGTTGTCATTTGCAATGTTGTCATTGAGTGGTGTTGCTAGATCATAATATGTATATTCGTATCTTTTTACGAATTCCGGGTTTCTAAAATTCACTGCCATTTTATTAGATAGTTTTTTTCTTTTCAGAGGAGGTCATTATAAACATCTTTCACATATTGCCATTTGTCAGTGTCTTCTTGTAAGCGGACTTTCTTCAGTATTTCCCCAATTTCTTTTCCTTTTGTTTCCGGGACTGCTGGCACTGAGGCTCCCTCCGGTCGCTTCGCTTCGCTCAGTTTCTTTGTTGTAAATTTATCATAAATTTTTTCACCAATGAGTTGTCCAGTCTTTTCTCCAACTTTCTCTGCTCCTTTTTCAACTAATTTTTCTGCTGCCTTTGAAGCTAATTTTGAAGCTGTTTTTCCTGTTAATTTAGCTGCGAGTTTCGAGAAAACGTCAGAAAAACCACCTCCATATCTTATTTCACCTGTATCAGGATCTCTTTCTCTTCTTTCATCCATTTTTAATTACCACAGTCAAAGAAATATCAATATCATTCAAATCAACTTCTCGGTCTTCATCATCAGTAATGTAGAAGGTGACCTCAGAAATATGCGGGGAGTTTATTTTATTCCACAAGTAATTTATTGGTTGAATTTCGAATGGCAATGATCTGGTTTTAGTGTTGGTTGAGAACGTGTAAAGCGCATTTGACCTTTTCCCGGAGACAATTGAATCGCTCAAAAGACTGCATCTGAGATAGAGATTGTCAACACTGTTTGATATATTTGGAAAATTCGTTCCGTAGCCACTAGCTGTCAGTTTAGCTGCATCAAATCCCACCAAGATGTGAAAGTTTCCACTGTTTGCAAAATCAATTTGAAAGTTCTCTTGAAGTTGAATGAAAACTTTGAAAGTGGTCAAATCAAACAACACATTGATTCCATAACTATCACCTGTGGAGGTCGCTTCGCTCCTTTTCCCAATGCTTTTGTGAATGAATTCGTTGATGTCTTCATAGTCATAAATTCCTGCAGGAAAGGTTATTGTTTCCCTTGTCTTGCCCTTGTCTTTTGAAATCACCAACTTGTTGTTGTGGTATTTAGGCCTGATATTATGCCAGCTTGCCGTCATGGAAAGATGATCCAAAGCCAGCCAGTGCGGTTTATTCTCTTCCAGCTGCAACTCTGGAGAAAACCTCGTTGTGAAATTCCCTGGTTTATTTTGTGGGTTTTGTTTTCTTGCATCAATTGATTTAAAGACAAGTACTCGATTTACATCCATTATTTTAAATACTTCTGATAAAGTTTTTCATGCATTGTTCTATCGATTGCTCCAATTCTCAAGAGTTCATCATTTATTTGGGAAAGATCATTCCTCAAGACATGCGAATTGTTGCCAGCAGCCATTGAGCCAATCAAAATTTTCATCCGATCTGCCAGCTCTTCTGGCTTTTGATAGAAGACAACGCTGGATCCCACCATCCTTGATTTACCTGAGGATTTGTGAGGTGGCATATTTGACAGTGTGTTCAAATCGTTGAAAATCCTCACGGCATTCAAGGAATAGTTCTTTTTCGGGTTGAATCTCTTTGTCAACAAATCGATGAGTGATTTGTCTGCATCTGCTTGATAGATCAATTTACCACCTCGGAAGGCATTCAGTTTCATTTCATTGAAAAGTTTGGGGACATCAACGAGGAGCCCACCATAGTGGTCTTTTTGAATCTTGAAGGCATTTCTGCGAGGTTGTTTGTATTTTCGAATGCCCTCTCCTTTTTGTGGAGTTACCATGACACCTTCTTTGGCGTCAATTAAACGATCAATTTGCTTTCTATATTTGTCTAAGACGGCAGCGTCAGTTTTTAATTTATCCATTTTCTGTTTTTCAACATCACTTAAGTCCTGTTTTTTCATTTTCTTTTGTAAATTAGCTATCTGCGAAGCATTTTGGCTTTTTCTATTTTTTTGATACAATGTTTTGGCATCTTTAACGCGTTCAATTGGTAATCCTAAAAGGCTGTCTAAAGGTGCTAAATGATATCGTTGGAAAATGTTTTTATCTTCCTCAGAAATTCCTTTATAGATATCGATATCATATCTTTTTGGTGATTTATAGGGTATTGACAACGTCACTCCTTCAGCACCTTCAAGCGGCAATTCTCTATTCAGCGTGACGATGTCTTGGATGCCTTCAGTCAAAGCAAGTTGATTTTGCCTGAGTTGCTCAATCACCGCGTCTTGCTTTGCATCTGTCTTCTTTTGTTGCTCAAGCAAGGGTTCTCTGAGAGTCTTGAAATAATCACTCATGACAACATCCCGCCCTTTTTCTCGGTCTTTCATTTCATTTTTCACTTCTGTGACGGCTTTCGCGATTTGATACCCTTCAAATTCTCTACCGACAAACTTTCGTATGTTGTTAAGATCCATTTTAAGTGACAAAATAACATTTATCTCCAAAGATAAATGTTATTTTGTCACTTAAAATGAAGATTCCAAATTATGATCGAAACGCGAGCGGAGCGAAGCCAGACCGAAAATATTGTGATTTCCTTGATGAAGATTTCCGAATGCTCATTGCAGGTCAAACCCGTTGCGGAAAAACAAACACTTTGATGCACATGTTGCGAAAACCCCTCGTCTTCTATGATAAAATTTATTTCTACTCTCCCAATCAACATCAAGACAAAATCGTTGATCTACAAAAGTTGATGGAAGGTGTCAGCCAAAAAGTCGGATATCCAGTTCTCGAAATTCTGGGGCCAGATGACATCATGAATACCTCAGATTATCCAAGCAACAATCGGAAAGTCGTCGTGTTTGATGACCTCATGAACTCATCCGATCGAATTCAAAAACAAATCGCAAATCATTGGACAGATGGAAGGCATCACGGAATCAGTCCAATTTATCTTTCCCAGTCCTATTATGATGTTCCACAAAAGATTCGTTTGAATTGTTCCCATATGATTCTGTATCCACCAGCAACAAAAACTCACCTCGATCTCATTGCAAAAGAGAATTTGATTGACCCCCATCTTTTCAACAAACTTGGACCCTTCGAATTCCTTTTCCTTGACAAAGAAAAGAAAAGTGTTGCCAAAAACTTTGATGAAACCTTTTAAAATGGGCATATTCAACAATGTAGGACGATACACCGGTGTTGACATGAGGGAATACATGAAAAATTTCAACAAACAAGTTCAACAAGGTGGTTTGAAATTAGACACCAACAATAATTATGATATCCAACAAAAACGACTGGCTAATGTTGCCGAAGGAGTTGACAATGATGACGCAATCACAAAGCTACAAGTTGACACGCTTGCAACGCAATTGCGGGCAGATTCTCTCCAGGTGGATGGTTCCTCGCATATGACTGGGGATCTTGATCTCAGGGGACAAAAACTCATCAACCCCGGGGAAATAGAAATGAATCGCAAATTGATCGTCAATCTGGACACGGATGAAAACCAGGATTTGTCAGCGGTGAATATGGTCACTCTGAAAAAATTCCACCCTGATGTATCAACTCATGAAGTCACGAAGGATATTGATTTAAAAGAACTTTTCAACGTGAAAAACTCAAAACAACAAACATGGCATGATTTGGGAGCGCATTATAACAACCTGGTTTCTTATAATGACGTCAAGAATATCTTTCTCAGCCGCAAAGAGACGTTTCCAATGGAGACGGCTTTGGATATGGGAAATCACACCATTTTTAACGTGAAAGATCCCGAAGTTGCCGATCAGGGCGCAAATATGCGATATGTGGATGCCCAATCCGCGAAAAAGCTTTCGTTGGAAGGCGGGACAATGACCGGAAACCTGGATATGAACTCGCAACAAATCAACAATATTGCAACGCCAACTCTGAAGCGACAACCCACGCCAAAATCTTATGTGGATAACCAGATCGGAGGTGTGGTAGCCCACACGATGGAATTAGAAGAGAAGATCAAAAAATACGTAAATGAATCGCATATCACGTCAACCTCTCACCCAAAGGACGCATTCCGCTATCTGATGGAAGATGTGGATGAATCCAGCTCTGAACATCATATGACAGTGACTGGGATAAGTGATTTTCCAGATTCACCGCATCATTTCAACAAGAAGGCTTATGACTTGGAAATCACAAAAGATCTTTTAAATGAATACTCTGGGAGACTTGGATTCAATATGTTCAAACTCCCAGAGGGAGAATACACGATTTGTATTGAATTCTTCCCCGCGTCAATGGATGGTGTGAGCGTCAACGTTGTGAGCGCCAGTCTGAATATCAATCAACAATCAACTAAGAAGTTTTCGGGGTATTCCAGATCCATTATCCATATGCATAAATGGAAGATCACTCCACCTGAATTTATTTTCCTGGATTTGAAATGGCGAGGCACTGCCGAGTCCGCTGAAAAAGGAAATGCAAATCTGATCATATATGGCATTGCTGGTTCCCAACCTGATGTTGCAAGCAGCGTTTATGATTTCCCTTTCGTTTTCCAAGCGGGGAAGATGGTCATGAAGGCTGACTTGGATTTGAATGGTCACAAATTGCTCAATTCAAATTTGAAGAACAATTTCATGCTGATTGGAAGATTTAGAAAATCATCTGGAGACGCCATAAATATACTTTTTGATAATTTTTTCAATGATATAGTCATCCCCATCCGATGTAAATTAATTAAAGCATATGCCCAAATTTTATCGAAAACATCTTCTTTTCCACAACTGACTTTATATCTCCCAGATAAAGAATCACAAAGTGGAACGAGGGTTAGCAGAGATAATAGAATTCAATTATTTTCTTTTTCAAATGTTGTTTATAAGGAAGGAGAATTATTTTCAGCAAGAATACATGATCAATCATTGAATGTTGGGACTGCCCAAGTCACATTTCTTTTTGAAATTATCTAGAAAATGAGAGCGAGAGAAGCGACCGAAGGGAGCCACGGAGTGGCGAGCCGAGCGAAGGTGAAACCCACGCGAAAACAAAACATTTTTGCTTTCAATCACATCAACCCCGCAATTCGGGAAGAAGAACTGGAAGAGATCAAAAAACTTTATCGATTTTATCACAAAAGATTTTGGTGTTTGAAACGAGCGCATGGTCGATTCAAGAAAATGAATCTGCTCATGAATTTGACCTCTTCCGGTCTGGTTGCAATCGGGACGATTGCTGGAGCCGCGACTTTGAATCCAATCGTGTTGGGAGTGATTTCAGGAGCAGGATTAGTTTTGAAAACCGCGAATGAAATGAAGAATCTGAAAAGCAAAATTAAGATGGCGAAATTCGCTTTCACCACCTATGAAAAAACATTGAGTGATTTGCGCTTCGCTTTGCGGGGAGGAAAATTCAACAGGGATGAATTTTTGTTTTCAATGGAAGCGATTGATGGGATTGTGATTGATTTGGGGTTGGATTTGGAAAAGTTTGAAGCTGAATGGGAGAAAAAATTTGAGGGTTGAGTGAGCGAAGCGAGCCGGGAGTGATTCAACTCCAAATGGAGTGAAATCACACATTCCCAAGCGGACCAAAATCTGGTTCCATAATCATTTCAACAACTTCTGCTGCTGAGAAATCTTCTTCAAAATCATTTCCATCAAAATCAAAAATCTAAAAGTTCCCCAAGAAAATCTTCTGGGTGATGACCTGATTTTTCGAGTTCAAGTAAAATTTTTATTGCAAAATCGTCATTAAAATTGAGATTCATCAATTCTATAATATAATCACTGTCTTCCATCATTCTTTCGAAATCTTCTGCTTCCATTTTTAAATAAGAAAAAAATTATTTTTTTTTTTACTCCATATAAAATGGAGTTGAAGGAATTGAAAACGAACCAAATCACAACCGAAGAACCGCAAATGAAAAAAACAATACAACCATTTGTTGAAATCCCTCTCCGGTTCAAAGAAAGACCAATCACTCTCAAACTTGAGAAATGCGTCTTTAAAATTCATAAGAATGAAAACGGATTTTCATTGGGAATCAATCTAGATCAATCACCCCCTGAAATCAAAGAAAAGATGAAAGAGATAGAGGGGCAGATCAGAAAGCTTGCAATGGAGAATAAGTCAAAAGTTGTTAGACAAAATTGGAGATTCGGAAATTTTTCAGAAACAGATTTCAACCTGATTAAAACGGATCGAAGCGAGATGGAAAAAGTTTGGGGAAAGTTGTGGTTGACTCAAAAAGGAAACATCAGCGTTCCATTCTCGAAATTTGGTGAAGGAGAAGTTGGGCGAAGAAAATCCATTCGGTTTGACCCGCATGATCACATTGGAGAAAAACTAACAGGGCATGTGATCTTTCGAATTTCTCGCATCTTTTGTGGAAACTGTCAATCCATTTCATGTTCAATCAATTCAGTTTTTGTAACAAAATTCAATGGAAACGTTTCAGCGTTTGATAACTTTGAAGATACTGAGGAGGCAGACTGGTAAATGAAGTGAATGAAGACTTGTAAGTTTTTTCATTTCAAAGAAATGAAAAATAAAACGTTTTCAATGAGGTTAATTTTTTACCTTGATTTTTTTCCCCTCTGATTTTCACTCAATTTTTCAATGAAGAAAACAAAATCAGGAGATTTCCATGTGAGATAATGAGTGATTTCCTCAGAATCAAGGAAATGAGTTTTCTTCTTGAGGATTTGATTGATAAAAACTTGGCTTGAAATTTTAAACTTTTCTAGTTCATCCAAATCAAAAATATCTTCTCCATCAACTTGGAAAAAAGGTTCATCTGTTATTTCATCCCGAATGTAAAAAACTTTTCCATCTTTCCTTTTAAATTTTTTGTTTGCTCTTTTGAGAACTCTCCAAATGTTGGCAATTGGAATTCCTGTTTGCTGGCTGGCTTCCTTAAATGTATAAAAAATATTTTTTTCTTTTCCTTCTTCCTGAATCGAAAACTTCATTTTATTTGGGGAAATATTTTTTTTAATTTTATCAAATAAAATGAATCTGCGAGATTTGAAAAACTGGGCCCATGAAGAAGGAATTGTTGGATTCTCTCGAATGTCCAAAGCTAAATTGATGGAACTTTGGGAAGAATCGCAACCTGAAGAACCGAGAAAATACTATCCTCAAATGAATAAAGCAGCTCGTTTGAAAAATCGAAAAAAAGTAAACCCCCTGGATGTTAAAAATAAAAAAATTCCTGTTCCTATTTTAGTTCCGGAAAGAAGAGATTTTCCTTCCAGAAGAATTCCTTCAGTCATTGAACAAAATGTGGAAACCGTTTCTGATTGGTTGAATTGGCTGGAAAGTGCGGATGATGTTGATCTTCGGAGAAGATCGAATCCCGCGGTTGAAAGATTGAAGAAGCAGATTGAGAATTTGTGGGATCGTCAATTTGTTGTTAAAGAAAGAAGATCCGCTTTGAATGGATTTGCAAGACAATTGGAAATTCAAGGAGATGATTCCCCAACTCCTCAAGATTTTCTCCGGCGAGTGAGAGGTGATGTGGTTAAGTTAATTAAACAAAACCGACAAACAAAAATCAAATGCGTGTTGGTGTGTCGGCTGGTGAAGCCTGACTTGGATGATGAAACAATGATTGAAGAGACGCCATTTTTTCATTCACGCATGAAAAGAAATTTGGAGGGAACTGACGCTAATGAGTTGTTTGATGAAATGGGGATAGAAATGATTGAGAATCTGGAGAATTTTAATCGAAGAGGAAGTAATTGGGCGTTTGAAAGAGTTATCAGATTGGAAATTCATTTGGTTCAATGGAGACCATTAGGTGGATCTTCATACATTCCTCTTTCCAAAGAAGTAGCAAACAAGAACGCTGTGGTGAATATGAAAAACAAGGATGAACAGTGTTTTAAATGGTGTATAACAAGAGCAACGCATATGGTGGTACAGAATCCTGAAAGAATCACACCTTTATTGAGAAAACAAGCTGAAGAATTTGATTGGAGTGGAATGACATTTCCAACGACTTTGGCAGATATTGAAAAATTTGAAAGGAGAAATTCCATTTCAGTGAATGTCTTTGGGTGGGATGGAAAGCTGTTCCCCCTGCGAGTGACGGATGAAGAAAAGGAGAAACATGTTGACTTGCTGCTGTTGAAAAATGAGTTTAAAAGCCATTTCTGCATCGTGAAAAACTTTTCGCGATTGGCTGGGTCGCAAGTTTCAAGGACTGAACATCAAAGATTCTTCTGCAAGAGATGTATCAGTTCATTTCCCAGTGATGAAAGCCTGAGAAAACACCAAAGCAAATGCGTGGAATTTGAAGCAGCGAAGATTGTGATGCCTGAAGGTGAATGTTCTTTCAGCAACTTCTCAAAGATGATTCATGTGCCAGTTGTGGGTTATGCTGATTTTGAATCAATTTTGAAACCTGTGGAGGATGAGGGAAGGAAGAAGACTCAGAAAATGCAAGAACATCTTCCCTGTGGATTTGCGTTTCATTTGGTTTCCCCGTTTTTGGAAATGGAGCCTGTATTGAAACGAGCTGGAAATGAAAAGGAATCGTTAGAACTTCCCAAAGAATTCATCAGAAAACTCATTGAGGAAGTGAAAAAGGTACAGCTGGGATTAAAACAGAAGAAAATGATTCCACTCTCCCAAGAAGAATGGGGAATTTACAATCATGCCACATTTTGTTGGTTGTGCCGGGGTGAATTTGAAGGAAAGGGAGAAATGATGAAAGTGCGAGATCACTGCCATTTCACTGGGAAATTCAGAGGAGCAGCTCATCGCTATTGCAATCGAATGTTTCAGAGACCAAAATTCACCCCCGTGTTTTTCCACAACCTGGCAAACTATGACTCACATCTTTTCGTGAGGGCTTTGGGTACATTGGATGAAGTTTTGGACGTACAATGCATCCCCAACAATGAGGAGAAATATATTTCCTTCTCCCTGAAGTTTGAATTGAAACGGGAAAATACTTGGGATGGAAAAGAAATTGTTGTGAAGCATGAAATCCGTTTTTTGGACTCTTTCAAATTCATGGCATCTGCCCTGGGAAATTTGGTGGGGAATCTTCCCAAGGTAGATTTAACAGAAACTGCGAGATTTTTCCAGGGAGAAAAGTTTGACTTGATGACAAGGAAAGGAGTTTATCCCTATGAATTCATGGATTCATTTGAAAAGTTTGATGGGATCTTACCAGAGAAAGAAGCGTTTTTCTCCAGATTGAATGACGCAGGAATTGGAGATGACGATTTTGAGCACGCGAAGAATGTCTGGGAGAAATGGCAGATGAAAAACATGGGAGAGTTTCATGATCTCTATCTGAAAACGGATGTGTTGTTGTTGGCAGATGTTGTTGAAAATTTTCGAAAACTTTGTGAGGAAAACTATGAGTTGGATCCTGCTCATTTCTTTACAACCCCTGGGATGGCGTGGAATGCAATGTTGAAAATCACAGGGGTGAAATTGGAATTGTTGAATGACGTGGATATGCTGCTGATGGTTGAAAGAGGAATGAGAGGTGGAAATTCCAATGCATTCAAGAGATATGCAAGGGCAAATAACAAACTCATGGAAGATTTTGATGCAAGCCAACCCTCCAAATTCATTGTTTATCTCGATGCAAATAACCTTTATGGATGGGCAATGTCAAAGCCTCTTCCAGTTGGTGATTTCAGATGGATGAAGGAAGATGAACTTCGGAATTGGAAGGAATTTGTGGATGAAGAAGGCGTTGGATGCATTCTGGAAGTTGATTTGGAATACCCAGAGGAGCTGCATGATTCACACAATGATTTTCCCCTGGCTCCAGAAAGTTTAAAGCTGGGTGGAGTGTGGAAGTTGACTCAAAATCTGAGAGACAAGAAGAACATGGTCCTGCATGGAGAAAATCTGAAACTGTATCTTTCCCTGGGAATGAAACTGAAAAAGGTGAGAAGAGGGATTGCATTTCAGGAAGAAGCCTTCATGAAATCTTATATTGACAAAAACACGAAATTGAGAATGAACGCTAAGAATGCATTTGAAAAAGATTTCTTCAAGTTGATGAATAATTCAGTTTTCGGGAAGACAATGGAGAATGTGCGAAAAAGAGTTTGCATCGAACTGGTGAAAGATGCTGAAAGAGCAGAGAAACTGGTTAACAAGTCAAACTTTGCTGATTTGCAAATTTTCGATGAATTTCTGATTGCGGTGAAGATGAGGAAAACTCAGATTGTGATGAATAAACCAGTTTATGTGGGAATGTCCATCCTGGATTTATCGAAAACCTTGATGTATGACTTTCACTATAATTATGCAAAGAAAAAGTGGAAAGATCTCCAAGTTCTTTACACAGACACAGATTCACTGGTTTATGAAATTGGAACAGAGGATTTCTTTGCTGACATTGTGGAAGATGTAAAAGAGCGTTTCGATACAAATGACTTTCCCAAAGATCACCCCGCTGTCTTGAACGGGTTGCCAATTGTGAAAGAAAACAAGAAAAAGATTGGGTTGATGAAAGATGAATGCGGTGGGAAAATGATGAAAGAGTTTGTGGCATTGAGACCAAAACTTTATGCTTTCCTGCTGGATGAAGGAAAGGAAGAAAAGAAAGCAAAAGGAGTGAAGAAATGCGTGATTAAAAAGCAGTTGCGGTTTGAAAACTTTGTGAAATGCTTGAAAGGAGAAGGAAATGAAATTCGAAAGCAAAATGTGATTCGAAGCAGACAACATCATCTTTACACAGAAAGAATGGAGAAGATTGCGTTGTCTAACAATGACGATAAGTTAATAGTCTTGGAAAATGGAATTGACACGTTTGCAAGGGGGCATTGGAGATTGGGTAAAAGAAAGGAAGTGGAAGTGGAAGTGGAAGTTGAAAGAAAGGAAGTGGAAGTGGAAGTTGAAAAAGAAAAGATTGAATTAAAAATGTTAAGAACGGAAGAAGATATTAAAGCAGAGCGGCTTGAGAAGAAACGAAAACAAATTGTTCGCTTCCTGAAAAAGAAGGAGAAATTCGGAGAACGTGTTGAGTTGTTCATTCTGGAGCAAAAATTTCATGTGAAAGAAGATGTTCTGTTGGGAATGGGAATGAAAATTTTGAAAGGAAACTCAAGATATGTGGTACAGGAAGAGGAATAGATTTCTAGCTTCGCTTTCCGAAATAGATTTTCAAAATTCATTTTCAAAATTCATTTTTCAAAATTCATTTTCCGGAATAGATTTTCAAAATTCATTTTCAAAAATTCATTTTCAAAATTCATTTTCAAAATTCATTTTCAAAATTCATTTTCAAAATTCATTTTCAAAATTCATTTTCAAAATTCATTTTCAAAAATTCATTTTCAAAATTCATTTTCAAAATGAATTTTGAAAATGAATTTTTGAAAATTCATTTTCCGGAATAGATTTTCAAAATTCATTTTCAAAAATTCATTTTCCGAAATAGATTTCTAGCTTCGCTTTCCGGAATAGATTTTGAAAATTCATTTTCCGGAATAGATTTTCAAAATTCATTTTCAAAAATTCATTTTCCGAAATAGATTTCTAGCTTCGCTTTCCGGAATAGATTTTGAAAATTCATTTTCCGGAATAGATTTCTAGCTTCGCTTTCTGAAATAGATTTTTCACCTTAATAGTAGATAATAATCACCGATTCCGGTGGGATCCGAGGCCCCCTAATTCAAACGTGTTCGAATTGATTAAAAACATGTTGTAATGGGTGAAACATGTTGCAATTGGTAGAATTGTGGGGAATTGTAGGAGAACAGTGGAAGTGGAACTTTGAAATGTTTGTGAACAATTGAGGGAATGGAAGTTGTGTGGAAAGAAGAAGAAGTGAAGTTGTGTGAGAAATCATGGGAAAAAATTAGAAGTGAAACGTGTGGGGTTTTTGGGGGTGATTGATGTTACGTGAGAAATAAGGGGAAGAAAGTTGGGAGAGTTGTGTGGGATTGAACAGGAAGAATCAATGATTTTAACGTTAAAATTAGGGGGGCCGAGGATTGCACCGGAATCGGTGATTATTATCTACTCAAATGGCTCATTTTTCGCACAAAAATAGGTGCTGCTCCCATTCTGACTGGTCGTCCTCACAGTAGAATAATGTTAAATTGCATTTCTTCTAACAACTTGAACATCTCTTGTTGATTATGACGAAGAAGCCGCTCCACAAAATCACATAGCACTGCAAAATAGGCGCCAGAGAGCGTGAAGAACGGAAGAGACCACGAATGCGCGGTCAACACTGGGTACCAGAATAAAATCATACCCCACAGGGAAGGGAACGTTCAATTTTGTCAACCTGTCATTTTTGTTGTGCCTACCACCCGGTGCGGACCAACTTGTCATTCTGCTGGTCATGCCTTCGACGTTAAAACGGCCTCTTGAAGAGGAGGAGACAAGGAAGAAGCGACGGAGAACGGACCGTGTATCTGTTTCCTTCTTTACGTCTATAAGAAATTGTTAAGTAAAACATTTACCAACATTTACATTTACATTGAGCTCGGTTCAGCTCTTACGCTTTTGCAAGACATTAATTTCTTTCTTTATGTAACAAGGGCCTGGTCGCACTACAGTCAAAAACAAAAATTAGCCCGTGCAAAACTCGAGGAAAACAAAAGAAACCGTTCCGGTGGGACACGCTTTTTGTAGAATGTGTTTGTTTTTATGTCATAACACGCTAATATAATCTACCAAATTAATTTCAGGCACCCACGTGCAAATGTTTTTTGTTTTACTGATATAGCATTTTAATTACCGATATAAAGTAACATTAATTTTTGTAAAGAAAAAGCACGCTTTTACCTCGAATAGCGTGTGGCGTGTTTCACAACGGTGACAAAGCACAATTCAGTTGCACGGTTTACGTTTTCACAAAAAAGTAAAAACAGTAAAATGTCAATTGACATTGTACCGTTTTTATTTTTTCCATCTTTTCTTCCTTGTCTCCTCCTCTTCAAGAGGCCGTTTTAATGTCGAAAGCATGACCAGCAGAATGACAACTTGGTCCTCACCGGGTGGTAGGCGCAACAAAAATGACAGGTTGACAAAATTGAACGTTCCCTTCCCTGTGGGGTTTGATTTTACTCTGGTACCCAGTGTTGATCGCGCATCCGTGGTCTCTTCTGTTCTTCATGCTCTGGCGCCTATTTTGCAGTGCTATGTGATTTTGTGGAGCGGCTTGTTCGTCATAATCAACAAGGGATGTTCAAGTTGTTCGAAGAAATGCAATTTAACGTTATTCTACTGTGAAGACGACCAGTCAGAATGGGAGCAGCACCTATTTTTGTGCGAAAAATGAGCCATTTGTGGACACGTGTCGAACGCCGAAAGCGACCGAACTCTCCTTCCTTTCCATTGTATTATACAAGGTAAGATAAATGGACTAAACATCGTTCAAATAGCGTAGAAACACTGAATAAAGATAGAATACAACACCAATAAATTTTTCAACGATTTTATTCAGCAATTTTATATATTGCTTTAAACGTTGAATTCGAAATTCCATACAATGTCTTATATTTTCAAATATCATTAATATGCAAACATTACGCTTGGGTTTCCTGTGATATCAACAATAACATATCAACAATAGAGGTTTTGCACGGCAGCCATGCTGCATGGCAGGAACAATGAAAATGTTTTGCATTAGAAAGAACATTCTTTCCCATAGGGAAAAGAATCTATTGTTCCTGCCATGCAACATGGCTGCCGTGCAAAACCTCTATATCAACAATTTTAAATTGTTGATATGTTACACTTCGGTAACAGCATATATGGAGTACATGAGAGTAAACCATACGTCCGCCATTACGATCGTTGTGTTTACGAATGTTCGATGAGATGAAACGTCGGTTTGGGAAAACGTTGGGGTTCTTATACTTGTTATTATTGTTTGGCAAGGATATCTGACATTAATAATGAAGGAAAAGGTAAGTTTGTCCCGTAATTTCATTTTCGCTAGTAAACACATTCCTTCGTGTGAGACTGACAAACATTGCCGAGCTGAGATTGTGCAGTACGGACTGTGATTCACCTTCAAAGCATTGTTGATAAAAATCACAGTGGATTTTACTTGCCACTTGTTTGCTATACGCTCTGGAGGATAATCCAGGACTCCCTCAGCAACATATACACACGAAGGTTTTAGAGGTCCTTCTTCTGTTTGGTAAAAGATATTGTTAAGTGGATCCGCAACATAAGGGAAGTAGTCATAACATGTACAATCTAAGAGGACCTATTTTGTGTAGGGTAGGAAAAGGTCCGATGTTTGTTTCATATTCACGACTTGGCTCACAAGGAGCCTTTGCTTAAGTCGTGAATACGACTTATCGCGGTTACTGGAGAAAAGTCACTCGCTCATTGTAAACTTTATATTAAATTTATATTAAATTGTTGATATGTTACACTTCGGTATAGCATACATGGATTAAATGAGACTAAACCAAGTCCGCCATTACGGTCCTTGTGTTTACGAATGTTCGATGAGATAAAACGTCGGTTTGGGAAAACGTTGGGGTTCTTTTACTTGTTATTTTTGTTTGGCAAGGATATCTGACATTAATAATGAAGGAAAAGGTAAGTTTGTCCCGTAATTTTCATTTTCGCTAGTAAACATTCCTTCGTGTGAGGCTGACAAACATTGCCGAGCTGAGATTGCATAGTACGGACTGTAATTCATCTTTAAAGCATTGTTGATAAAAATCACAGTGGATTTTACTTGCCACGTGTTTGCTATACGCTTTGGAGGTCCTTCTTTGGTAAAAGATATTGATACGTGGATCTGCGACATAAGGGAGATAGTCATAACATGTACAATCTAAGAGGACCCACCTTGTGTAGGGTAGGAAAAGGTCCGATGGTTGTTTCATATTCACAACTTGGCTCGCAAGGAGCCTTTGATCTGAGTTCAAAAGCACTTGAAATTGCTCCAGATGTGGTTTTTAGTTTACGTGTTAGAAAGCAGGACCTCCCCAGTCAATATTCTAACTTAAAACTTAATTTTTTAATATCTTTTTCATGACTCCGTACTCACCTTAATCACACTACGTGAAATTTGTCGACTATGCACCGTCGTGAGCTTGTAACGGTGGGATGCTAGAGCTCATGTGTCTCGTCCAAGTCGTAATTTTCGCCCCGTCCGTAGTCCATAGTCATCGTATCTTAAAGTCCCTAATATCATTCAAAACCATAAAACAGGGTAGCCAAACGAGTTTAACATGTTTAATTGAATAACAAAGATAATAGTGTCGAGTTTGCGGTATTTCTAAAACACTGCATTCATCCGTTTAGTCATACTCTGGAAAATGACATTGGTGTCCTCGACACTAACAGTGCGGTGTACTATTCAGAACGTTCACTGATTGTTATCAATAATTGTTAGTGACTATTGAATAGTGATAGTTGATTGAAATTTTCTTGCAGCCTGTCGGCTCAGTGTAAATACCTAATTGTAAAAAGGGAAAGAGGGACAAAATAATATACTACGTTTTGTTTCACCATCCTTATTTTTAGGTACTTGTTCTGACATGGTTAATGCTTTTACCTGCAACTGTCAATCGGGATTCACTGGCCTTCGCTGTGAAGTAAACATCAATGATTGTCCCTCCTCGGGCTGTGGAAATGGTGCGATTATTTTAAAGTTTCGTTTCCTAAATTAGCCCTAATATAACGTATAATTAAACCATAAAAAATAATTTATCGGCCCTTTAAAACTCTTTTCTTTTTTACCACCGGACAAAATAGAAGAACAGCTGCAATATCTCTTACTATTACTGCTCGGAAACTGTCAGCAAAAAATCCCCATCTCTGGTTTATTCTCTTATCAGTTTATACAATACCTTTACATACAAAATAATACTAAAACAGCAAGAGAAATAAAGAGTAACAAATCATGGTCTGTTATAGCCCAGTTTGGAAACGAAAATGTGAGAACTTGAAAAAAGGTTAGGCTAACTCTTTTTAGGCTGCAATTCATAAAGACCCAGTCCGCCTATGACTAGGAACATTCATCGACAGTTTCAGTACACAAGGTGGTAATTTATCACACACCGGACCTTTTGGTTACATTTTTTGGTTTCTTAAATTACATCAAACCCCCGTGATACTAGCCCTTTAACCAGGCAGGGCAGGATTTTTCTGCTGTATCATTTTATTCATTTCATTCACTATATTCTTTTATAATTTTTTTTTTCTAACTACTTTCGTAATTTTTCCAGGGACATGCATGGATCTCATACAGAACTACACCTGTCAATGTAATGTCGGTTTCGCTGGCCAGCATTGCAATATCATCATACGAAATTGCAGTAACGATTCATGCTTCCCTGGAGTCCGCTGTATTCAAAAACCAAACACAATTTCCTGTGATCCATGTCCGTCTGGATTTACTGGTGATGGGAAGAATTGCAAAGGTATCGGTGTGGTGATAGTTCTTATCATTTGTCTTTCCCCTTAAAGTAAATGTTATATCAAATATTATTAGTCAGGAGAACTCATAAATTTTAACTCCCTTGCTGCTATGAAATGAAATATTATATACTATTGCTCATCTAGAAAGGGGACATGAATTTGACGTGAAGCCATGACCTTATATGAAAGTAAAGAAGGAAGAAGTAGAAATTTGTTTTAAGTCCCCCCCCCCCCTCCTCCCTCGACCTTAAAGACAACCCCCTGTCTATTGCTGTGACAAATATATCTTTATTCTCTAGATATCAACGATTGCCTAAACGTTAGCTGCCAAAACGGTGGTTCCTGTGTAGATGGAATAAATAATTTCACATGTTCTTGTGCAACTGGATATTCTGGGGTCTGGTGTGAGACAGGTAGGCAATCGTCTTGAATCCCAAAAAGACAACTAATAGTCACTCACTTTAATATATATGAGGGATGGTCGAGCAGCCGATTACGCGAGAGCGCACGAAAATATTCTCCATCGAAAGTCGAAAAAGCGTGAAATGAGGGACTAATCGTAATCTAAAACGCAACACACAAGTAAAATGTACGCCCAAACAATTATATACCTGATTCAATGCACAAAATGCGACATTCAGTATATAGGGGAAACAAAAACCCCTGTTCACCGCCGTACAAACCAACATCGCAGCAACATAAACGCGGGTCATAAGAACATTCCCACTGTCAGACACTTCAGAAACTATGGGGTTAAACATTTAAAATTAACAGTCATTGAAAAAGTTAGAAACCCTAATCAAGACATTAGAAGAGCAAGAGAAAGTTATTGGATTTCTAAATTCAAGCCTAATAGCCTAAATAATTCATTTGACTGTGTTATTTATATTCGTGAAACAGGCCTTTAGGCCTTCCAGTCAGCTCCTGAGAAAACACTGAAAATTGTTCGGGAGGCCCGTGAGCCATAAAGCCTAAAGTTCGATTGCGTTGTTACGTGGTCGTCCTGGTGGTGTAGTG
The DNA here is from genome assembly GCA_022457155.1 of Cladopsammia gracilis. Classification (NCBI taxonomy): domain Eukaryota; kingdom Metazoa; phylum Cnidaria; class Anthozoa; order Scleractinia; family Dendrophylliidae; genus Cladopsammia; species Cladopsammia gracilis. The sequence goes on along the minus strand of JAJGOT010000101.1, from coordinate 309,272 downwards.
GTAACACATCGGCGCTAGAAAGCCGGGGACGCGGGTTCGAATCCCGATCAGGACAATTTTTAAGGTTTTCACTTTGTGTTTATTTGTTCTTTATTTGACTGGTTTAAGTTCATTTGTGTTATTTATATTCGTCAAAAAGGCCTTTAGGCCTTCCAGTCAGCTCCTGTGAAAACACTGAAAATTGTTCGGGAGGCCCGTGAGCCATAAAGCCTAAAGTTCGATTGCGTTGTTACGTGGTCGTCCTGGTGGTGTAGTGGTAACACATCGGCGCTAGAAAGCCGGGGACGCGGGTTCGAATCCCGCGCGATCAGGACAATTTTTAAGGTTTTCACTTTGTGTTTATATATATATATAAAGTGTAGAACTGGATATTCGTAAAACAGTGCTCAATACATTAATGTAGAGCGAAGTATATGTTTATGGAGGAAAGAAACAAATAAACTACGCTTTCATCCCGACAAGCCTGTTTCGTGGTTGCCCACTCATCAGGGGATTCAATAAGAATATTCCTTACCGTCGCTTCTTATATACAAAATAATTTACATAATAACAATAACAAATCTATGCGGCGCAAAAACACCAGCACCAACATCGGATACAAGTTCCTCGCCCTAATAGACAAGCACTTCCCTAAAGATCACAAGCTTCGAAAAATCTTCAACCGCAACACCATAAAAATAAGTTACAGCTGCATGAATAACGCCAAACAGATAATTGATAACCATAATAAGCAGATTCTAAAGTCATCCACGCAAGCCAACGACGCCGCCACAGCTAACCCTAATACCACTCAAGACAAGAAGACATGCAACTGCCGACAAAAGAACACATGCCCACTCGACGGAAACTGCCTACAATCATCAGTCATCTACCAAGCTACAGTCACGCGCAACGACAACAACACAGCAGAAACATACATCGGACTCACGGAAAACGACTTCAAAACAAGATACCGAAACCACACCGCATCATTCCGCCACTCTAAACACAGAAACTCAACTGAACTAAGCAAGTACATCTGGACTCTCAAAGACAACAACATCGAACACTATATTTCATGGCGCATCCTGTCTTCGCATTCACCGTACAACAGCTCAAGCAAAAGATGCAACCTCTGCCTAAAGGAAAAATTTCTAATCATTTGCCGACCGAAACTTTCTACACTTAACAAACGTAATGAACTCGTGTCTTCTTGCCGCCATAGAAACAAAGCCCGTCTACGCAACAGCTGAACTGTTAAACTTCGCGCCGCATAGATTTGTTATTGTTATTATGTAAATTATTTTGTATATAAGAAGCGACGGTAAGGAATATTCTTATTGAATCCCCTGATGAGTGGGCAACCACGAAACAGGCTTGTCGGGATGAAAGCGTAGTTTATTTGTTTCTTTCCTCCATAAACATATATATATATATATATATATATATATATATATATATATATATATATATATATATATATATATATATATATATAGAGTGAGTTGTAATTATCAAGCTTCCAACTCCATGTCCTGACTTGATTTTGCTTTATTGACCCAACGTTTCGGCCATCACGGGCTTCTTCAGGGGAGTTACAAGTGTGTTAAGGTTTGCGTAAACCGTTGGTTCTACATTAACCTTTTCATGCTACAAGATCGCACTTTACTAGAGTGATCCTCTGTCTTCGACAAGGCATACAGCATTGTTTGAGAGACCTGTCACAACACTATATATATATATATATATATATATATATATATATATATATATATATATATAACTGCAGACAGTACTGTTTCGGCCTTCTGTGCCTCATCAGTGCAGTGCATGATGGAGGTATAGCTTTAAAAACCACCCCAAATGTCCCACACATGTGGTAACATCTAAGCCATGCCAAAACGCAAAAACGCCAGTTATACCAATAATCACATTGTTTGATTGAAGAGCGTTTTAAACGATACTCGTTGCTTAGAAGATGGTCAGTTACGGGAATGGTCAGTCATTGAGAATCATGATCAGATATATAAATGAATATTTTAGTTGAATTAAAATGATGCTGTTTATGAAAATGATCCATGTTAGAATCCGCTGTAAATGAAAGAAATTTAAATGTAAAATATTCTCGTTCCCTCGTCACGGAAGGTATGTACAGTCGAACCTCTCCTTACGGACACCTCTCTAATACGGACACCTTTCTATTACGGACAGCTTCCTATGTCCCGGCAAAATTCTCATATATTTTCTTAAAAAAAAAACCTCTATAATACGGACCCTCCATAATACGGACCCTCTCTAATACGGACCACGGACACTAAATCTCGGTCCCAGAGAGCAAATTCATATAAACTTAACCTCTTTATTACGGACAGTCTGGTGATCAGGTGATGATAGTTTGAGTAATACAATTTCCTGTTTGTGGTTACTTAACAGTTATTCATCGAGGACGAGCCGAATATGAGCTGATATATATAACAAACGAGGCGCCGCGCCGAGTTGGTTATATATCGGCTCATATTCGGCGAGGCCGAGATGAATCCTAATAGGGTTGGAACGTTCCATACCATATTACGCCCCCCATATCAGGCCCCGACCAACCATATCAGGCCCCGACCTACCATATCAGGCCCCGACTTACCATATTAGGCCCCGACTTACCATATCAGGCCCCGACTTACCATATTAGGCCCCGACCTACCATATCAGGCCCCGACTTACCATATTAGGCCCCGTGTATACTAAGCTCGTTTACCGGCGATTTACTTAGATTTCGGTCCTGTTTGATTAACCTTGCCAAGCAGTAACTCGCATGCATCAAATTTACAGTATATAACATTAAATTACGAAATATCATACCAGAAATATTGAAGCGATAACAAGTCGCCAGTCCCGTTCCACTCGGTGAAGAGTATGTTATCCGTTCTGCCATTAAATCGCTTAACAGTCTCAACGTTGTATTCGCCAATTTAACCCTATTCAGACTGGGGGGGGGGGCTTTTCGAACCCCCCCCCCTCCAGTAAAATTGTGATAACTCTTACACCGAAATAGCTAAGAGGCTGAAATTTTCTGACTTTTCCTAAAATTCATCTAGGGACATTTTGGTATCCATAACATGTCAGTGTGATTAACCATGTTGCCATGGCAACCGGTTTTTGACACATAGGTTTTCAAAATATTAAAATATGGTGAATTTTTAATTTTAAGATCTTGTTGTTTGACTTATAATGCATTTTCTTGTTAGAATAGTTTCTTCTTTGGACTAAATCTTGAAAGACATCAAAAAATTTTAACATCAAATATTTGGGGGGGAGGGGTAGGTAAATTTTTGCTCTCTTTTACGTATAGACAAAAAATTTGTACTATTTATTAAATAACGCTTCTAAGTTCATTGTTTGGATAATAGACATTAGTTTGATACGTGTTTTATACATTCTGATCCTTTTCTCTTTTAGATATTTTTTAAATTTTAATTTAAACAAAAAAAAGGAAATCCAAGATGGCGGATCCAAGATGGCGGATCCAAGATGGCGGACAATAATTTCAAAATTATAGTTTTATCGCCTTTTTTTTGCTTTTTCTCGCCTTACAAGTGTGTCCTTGCTTGTATTTATTATGTTATAATATTAAAGGGATGATTTTACAGTTATATTTGATATATTAAGTATCTGGATGGAAAAATATCAAAGAAACGTCGGAAAAACAAAAATGACGTCATTGTGACGCCATAATTGGGTGTGGCAGGTCAAAACTGGGTGTGAGATTTCCTTGTATGGAGGTGAACATTGTGTAAAAATTTCATGGTCCTAGCCTTACTGGTTCCAGAGATATGAAGGGGGGGGGGGTCGGAGGAGCCCCCCCCCCCCCCCCCAGTCACAGATTGCCAAAAAAAGCCCAGTCTGAATAGGGTTAATATTAATATTCACATTGAGTTTTACTAGGTTACGCCTAATAATTCCGAAAGTAACAGGGGCCGCTCCTTTCGGGACTCTGCGGTACGTGAAAAATAGAAAGGTACATAGCGGAATAAAAAAAATAAATTTTTGTCACGCCAGCAGCAGTAACACTGTATGTTTTAGACAGCTTCATACTCGAGTGAAACGGAGAAAGCTTTTCCGATGGTGCTACGTTTATTTCTTTTATTCTAATCGTTAAATATACTTTTCACATTACTTATTAAAAAACCCAATAATTTCTGTAAAACTGCAAGGACCACTTGAACAAACAGTAGCAAAATGTAGCTGGATCTTTGTGCAGATCAGGATCAGCAATGAACTAAATAAAAAAAAAAAACTTTAACATGCAAGGCTGATCAGACAGCAAATTCGTTTGATTTCTTTTAATAATATATGCCCGATATTTCAGTTAGACAAAACTAACCTTCATTAGGAGCTAGGAATAAATATGTGGAAGATTAAATTTCGTCGCGTTATGAAGCGGGGACAAACCCCTTCGTGTGCACAGCCAAGGCGCATGTTGCAGGGACAGTACGCAAGCTGGTGCACACAAAGCGGATTGAGGTATAAAAATCTTGAAAGACTGCTACTGAATGCTCATGGGATAATCAATTGCGAGTTTTTATTGGTTCATTTCTATTTTGTTTGAGTCATTTATGATTTATTTATGGGTCAATTATGATTTACCCACTAAGTTTTTCTTCTGCCATTGTCAGCACATGCTGCGGCTGCTCAGCGCCACTGAACCCCGGTGGTCTTATTGCACGATCCCAAGGGAATAGTGTTATAGTTTCTAACATGTTAAAGGGCCACTACCACAACCACCAGGAATATCACAAACAAAGTAACGTGTATTTGCATTGCAAGCTTGCATGTGACCGCGCTAAAGAACCATATTTCCATCCCACCCACTTGCAATTTACACCGGAAGCAATGAGTTATTATTCACCAGAGCATTTGAAGTACTGGTAAGGGAGAGGTGTGGGCTATCCCTGTCATGAGGAGCCGGAGGTATCAACCATGCCTCAAGAAGCCAGCTTGCGCGTTGGTTTTCTTCGGAATTGGAAAAGAACAAAGGATGGAAATAGGAAGCCAAACTAGCGCCAACTCGACATATAGCCGATTTTTAATCCTTACACGTACGGCGAAAAACGATTATAAATTATAAAAAATCGATCATGGAATTTGGAAAACTTTTTTCGAGCGAAGACATTAATAATTAAAAAAAATTCACGAATTCAAAGCTTTTAGAACTGTTATGACACCAGTTTTAGCTTAAACGCGTGGCAATAAGTTTCGTTAACGAAACACTGCGGATATAAGTCCCCCCCCCCCCCCCCCCCGGCACCTTGGAAACTTTTCTGCGTTTCCTTAACAGATACGTGTTACAGTTGTGAATTTGGAAGGAGAAAGGAGAAGTTTTTTTTTTTTGTTATCGGTATTTTATCATCTGCATTTTCTTATCCGCATCTCCGCATCTTCCTATCCGCCATCCGCCATGCATCCGGTCCTCATTTTACAGACACCTTGGCAACGGGTCAATGAAGATCAAACTCCGGAATTGACAAAGTGACATGAGACGTAAGCTGTACCGGTAACCTGACTCCTTATATTGTTAGTGTCGTGCAATCGTCGTATTGTCTGTTCGTGTAGTAGCGTGCGATGAAGTGTGGGGCTTGATATTGTATGTGTACAGCAGGCTCGCGGTAGGAAGAGCACAGACACATTTTTATTGCAATAAAAAAAAAGATGTCACTTGTTTAAGCGCTTTTCAATAGTATCAGTGTCGCTCAAAGTATCAGAGTATTGTGGTTTTTATTGTGGATGGTAAAGTGCAGCTCTCGCGTTATGGGCCTCATGGAGACAAGGTCATGTAGTCGCGCGTGATGAAGCGTGGGGCTTGATATTGTATACATATGTACAGCAGGCTCGCCGTAGGAAGAGCACAGACAAATTTTTATTGCAATAAAAAGGTCTCTCTTTTTTAAGCACTTGTCAATAGTATTAGTATCGCTCAAAGTATCAGAGTATTGTGGTTTTTATGGTGTATGGTGAAGTACAGCTCTCGCGTGATGGGCCTGATATGGTATGTAGACAAGGGCTTCGTATTGTCGGTTCATGTAGTCGCGCGCGATAAAGCGTGGGGCTTGATATTGTATATTTTAGAATACGCTTGTGTTGTGTTCGCCAACCTTCCTAAATACTTATCACAGGATCTTGAAAGGGTTCAGAAGCGCGCTCTAGCAATTTATTTCCTTTCCTACCATATGCAAGCGCGATGGCTAAGGCTGGGATCCTCACTCTAGAGGAGCCCCCCCCAGTCACAGATTGCCAAAAAAAGCCCAGTCTGAATAGGGTTAATATTTATATTCACATTGAGTTTTACTAGGTTACGCCTGATAATTCCGAAAGTAACAGGGGCCGCTCCTTTCGGGACTCTGCGGTACGTGAAAAATAGAAAGGTACATAGCGGAATAAAAAAAATAAATTTTTGTCACGCCAGCAGCAGTAACACTGTATGTTTTAGACAGCTTCATACTCGAGTGAAACGGAGAAAGCTTTTCCGATGGTGCTACGTTTATTTCTTTTATTCTAATCGTTAAATATACTTTTCACATTACTTATTAAAAAACCCAATAATTTCTGTAAAACTGCAAGGACCACTTGAACAAACAGTAGCAAAATGTAGCTGGATCTTTGTGCAGATCAGGATCAGCAATGAACTAAATAAAAAAAAAAAACTTTAACATGCAAGGCTGATCAGACAGCAAATTCGTTTGATTTCTTTTAATAATATATGCCCGATATTTCAGTTAGACAAAACTAACCTTCATTAGGAGCTAGGAATAAATATGTGGAAGATTAAATTTCGTCGCGTTATGAAGCGGGGACAAACCCCTTCGTGTGCACAGCCAAGGCGCATGTTGCAGGGACAGTACGCAAGCTGGTGCACACAAAGCGGATTGAGGTATAAAAATCTTGAAAGACTGCTACTGAATGCTCATGGGATAATCAATTGCGAGTTTTTATTGGTTCATTTCTATTTTGTTTGAGTCATTTATGATTTATTTATGGGTCAATTATGATTTACCCACTAAGTTTTTCTTCTGCCATTGTCAGCACATGCTGCGGCTGCTCAGCGCCACTGAACCCCGGTGGTCTTATTGCACGATCCCAAGGGAATAGTGTTATAGTTTCTAACATGTTAAAGGGCCACTACCACAACCACCAGGAATATCACAAACAAAGTAACGTGTATTTGCATTGCAAGCTTGCATGTGACCGCGCTAAAGAACCATATTTCCATCCCACCCACTTGCAATTTACACCGGAAGCAATGAGTTATTATTCACCAGAGCATTTGAAGTACTGGTAAGGGAGAGGTGTGGGCTATCCCTGTCATGAGGAGCCGGAGGTATCAACCATGCCTCAAGAAGCCAGCTTGCGCGTTGGTTTTCTTCGGAATTGGAAAAGAACAAAGGATGGAAATAGGAAGCCAAACTAGCGCCAACTCGACATATAGCCGATTTTTAATCCTTACACGTACGGCGAAAAACGATTATAAATTATAAAAAATCGATCATGGAATTTGGAAAACTTTTTTCGAGCGAAGACATTAATAATTAAAAAAAATTCACGAATTCAAAGCTTTTAGAACTGTTATGACACCAGTTTTAGCTTAAACGCGTGGCAATAAGTTTCGTTAACGAAACACTGCGGATATAAGTCCCCCCCCCCCCGGCACCTTGGAAACTTTTCTGCGTTTCCTTAACAGATACGTGTTACAGTTGTGAATTTGGAAGGAGAAAGGAGAAGTTTTTTTTTTTTGTTATCGGTATTTTATCATCTGCATTTTCTTATCCGCATCTCCGCATCTTCCTATCCGCCATCCGCCATGCATCCGGTCCTCATTTTACAGACACCTTGGCAACGGGTCAATGAAGATCAAACTCCGGAATTGACAAAGTGACATGAGACGTAAGCTGTACCGGTAACCTGACTCCTTATATTGTTAGTGTCGTGCAATCGTCGTATTGTCTGTTCGTGTAGTAGCGTGCGATGAAGTGTGGGGCTTGATATTGTATGTGTACAGCAGGCTCGCCGTAGGAAGAGCACAGACACATTTTTATTGCAATAAAAAAAAAGATGTCACTTGTTTAAGCGCTTTTCAATAGTATCAGTATCGCTCAAAGTATCAGAGTATTGTGGTTTTTATTGTGGATGGTAAAGTGCAGCTCTCGCGTTATGGGCCTCATGGAGACAAGGTCATGTAGTCGCGCGTGATGAAGCGTGGGGCTTGATATTGTATACATATGTACAGCAGGCTCGCCGTAGGAAGAGCACAGACAAATTTTTATTGCAATAAAAAGGTCTCTCTTTTTTAAGCACTTGTCAATAGTATTAGTATCGCTCAAAGTATCAGAGTATTGTGGTTTTTATGGTGTATGGTGAAGTACAGCTCTCGCGTGATGGGCCTGATATGGTATGTAGACAAGGGCTTCGTATTGTCGGTTCATGTAGTCGCGCGCGATAAAGCGTGGGGCTTGATATTGTATATTTTAGAATACGCTTGTGTTGTGTTCGCCAACCTTCCTAAATACTTATCACAGGATCTTGAAAGGGTTCAGAAGCGCGCTCTAGCAATTTTATTTCCTTTCCTACCATATGCAAGCGCGATGGCTAAGGCTGGGATCCTCACTCTAGAGGAGCGCAGGGACATGGCATGCGCCAAGTTTGTAAGTAAAATCGCCCCCGGAAACCCCCTTCACCCTCGTATACACTCGCAGATCACTGGACAGTCCCCTCGCTATAATCTGAGACCAAAAGCGCATACCACTATAGCGGCAAACGGCCGACCGATTTGGCAGTTTTGTCAGCGTAAAATATGCGCATAGAGCGCTCGTCATCTAGTCCTCGGTTATTTCTTCATACATTCATGCGTGTGTGTGTGCGTGCGTGTGTTATAGAGTAATTTATTATCATATTAAATTATAGAGTAACTTACTGTGAAACTATCTATTTGTTAGTATATATTTATTATCGACCTACACTGTAATTCAGCCATAGGCTGCGAGAGTGATAAATAAACAAATCATCAATCATCATCATCATCATCATCATTTACAGCAGGCTCGCCCTACGAAGAGCACAGACAAATTTTTATTGCAATAAAAAAATGCGTCACTTGTTTAAGCTTTTGTCTATAGTATCAGTATCGCTCAAAGTCATGGGCCTGATATGGTATTTAGACAAGGGCTTCGTATTGTCGGTTCGTGAAGTCGCGCGCGATGAAGCGTGGGGCTTGATATTGTATATTTACAGCAGGCTCGCCGTAGGAAAAGCACAGACAATTTTTTATTGCAATAAAAAAGGCGTCACTTGTTTAAGCACTTGTCAATAGAATCACTATCGCTCAAAGTATCCGAGTATTGTGGTTTTTATGGTGGATGGCGAAATACAGCTCTCGAGTGATGGGCCTGATATGGTAGACAGGGGCTTCGTATTGTCGGTCCGTGTAGTCACGCGCGATGAAGCGTGGGGCTTGATAGCGTATATGTACAGCAGGTTCGCAGTAGGAAGAGCACAGGAACATTTTCATTGCGATATAAAAGGTACCACTTGTTATAGCACTTGCAGGGGCACTCTTCAGCTTGTACGGTCCTTCGTACAACGGATAGTAATAGTTTCGTGCGCGAGCGTGGGGCCCGGCGTGGGCTTCTTTTCTAGAATATTTGGCGTCATTGATTGCACCCACACCGTCTTACAACTGCATGTATTCAGTTTACAGCTAGTACGTTATTGATTGATCTTTTAATCTCTTAATCTTTTAATCGCGCAGCGGAGCCCACGAAATTTACCACGGTCACAAGACTTCAAACGAACTCTGAAGAAAACATGTTCAACATGGTATGGGGAAGCTTAAAACTAAATGCAAGGCTGATCGGACAGCTATGGTATGGGGAAGGCCTGGTGTGGTTAGGTATCGGGACCTGTAATAGGGGGACTGGTATGGGGGGTCCAATATGGGGGGCTGGAATGGGGGGCTTGGTATGGGGGGCTTGGTATGGGGGGCTTGGTATGGGGGGTCAAATATGGGGGGCCTGGTATGGAGGGTCAAATATGGGGGGCCTGGAATGGGGGGTCAAGTATGGGGGGCCTGGAATGGCGGGCCTGGTATTGGGGGCCTGGAATGGGGGGCCTGGTATGGGGGGCCTGGGGTTGTAGAAAACGTTCCAAACCCTGCTCGATGAATAACTGCTTTAGTAAATTTTCAAACACTCAAATAACCGGAAATTGGAAAAATATTATTTCCGCTCCAAAAAAATACATGACTGTCACATCAATGAACAAGTGTCACATGACCGCTTCGCAAATCGAAAGCGAGTAAATGCTAACAAGCGGCGAGATCGAGAAGAATTTTTACCACAATTGCCGCTAAACTCGCAATCTGATTGGTCGACGTGAGTGGTAAATGAGAGTCCAGACAACGGTGCTGACGCTAACATCACGCGCGCTTGAAAACAACCAATCAGATTGCGAGAAAGTTATAGACAACGCTTGCTCTTTCTTTGCTGTCACGTTTTGTAACAAGACTTCGATTTTTCCTTGTATTTTTTTTTCTAAATATTGTTGTAAAAAATAAATTTACACCGGTTTTCCGTGGTGTGGACTTTTATTTACCACGATTTACGTCATCACATGGTCAAAATTTATTGCTGACTCACTCGGCTGTTCCTCGTGAGTCCACAACATTTTGACCATGTGATGACGTAAATCGTGGTAAATAAGAGTCCACACCACGGAAAACCGGTGTAAATTTGTTAAGTTTCTTTCAAAAGTAGTTTCCTTCAAAATAGGATCGCGAACAATGTCAAAATTTCCTTCAAAAATAAGTCTTAATCGGACTGGCAGAAATGGTTATGGATTTGAACAAAACAATTGTGGAAATTATACTGCGGACGAGGAAAGATTTGCCCGCCACGTGCACGTGCCACATGCACGTGCCATTTTTTTCCGCGTCGAGGAAAACAATTTTTTTTTTCGCGTAATTCGTCATCATTTTTCCATATTTGGGCAAATTAACCAATAACGACTCAGATCGGTAGCGGTGGGACCAATCGGAAATCTAGGAAATTGTTATCGAGAGGTAAAAATTTACTAAAAACATATATCGAAAGACGTTTTCAGAATTGTACTTTATATTACTTTTTTCACATGCAGCATTGCGTTGTAGTTCGTTTCCTTTTAAAACAATGATTCGTATACATTATGTAGCTGATAAGTTTACAATGTAGTACACTACTGATACAAAGTGTCGCAATGCTGTATATTTTAAAATCAATTTAGATGCAGTTAAAAGACGAGTTTGGGCCTGTTTTTAGTTACTGAACAAAAACTGTCAGTGGAGTCTTAAAAGTGACGTCATCGTGGTGACCTCTATAATACGGACACCTCTCTAATACGGACACTTTGCTCTGTCCCTTCGGTGTCCGTATTAGAAAGGTTCAACTGTGTACTGCATGACTGTATGATATTTTTTTACCGATAATGCAGATATTGACGACTGTGCTAACATAACCTGCGACAATAATGGATCTTGTGCTGACGGAGTGAACAGTTACTCCTGTGTTTGTCAGAGAGGATTCACTGGAAAACATTGTGAAAAAGGTGAGATCTATTTCTGTTAAAATTGCACATAAATGATACACATGATTAAAGATAACTAATTATGGCAACGGTGACACATTTCCTAGGTAAAGTGTTTTTCTTGGTGTAATATATTTAATCTAAAATGTTACTTACTGGTGGTAAATTTTCATGGTCACACCGCGCAATAGAAAACAAAAGACTTCGTCCTAAGTAAAAGCTTACATGAATAGTAGAGTCGATACGTTCGATTTTGTGTTTATGCTAATAAAAACACAAAATTAACCCCCAAACTGTTTTTGCAGTTTAGGTTTGATTTACTTAATTTTTAAATTTAGACATAAATCATTAGCGTGGAATATTGAAAAGCCTTGCACTGTTGGTACGTGTAACCCACGTTACCTGGGTTAAAATGGAAAACCTAGGTAAATAGATTTTTCCTGGCCGGGTTAGCCGATTTTATCTACGTCTACGTTAAAGTGCTATATATAACCGCAGCTTATGTCATTTTATAAAATAACTGAGATACTACGCGCGTTCTGATTGGCCAAAGACCTATTAACTATTGTGCCGGTAAACTCATAGAAAACCGCGCAAGCGAAACTGTAAGGTAAACAAAGTTCAATTTTCCACTGCATCAACACAAGCGCGAGGAGAAAGAATTTCACAACTCGTGCCGGTTTAGTGTCTTATTGCATATTGTGGTCTGTTAGAAGATGAAAAGAGAAGATATGTTTCTTGTAAACGATAAGTTGCTGCTCAAACCTACAAAATAAAAAAAAAAAATTCCCACGCACGCAAACAAAAAACGGCTTAACGACAAAAGAACACTAAGCTTTAATATTTTAAAACTGATATCAACAACAGGAACATATTTTCATTTAACATTGGCTTGGAAAGGCTTACATGCAGCGATCAATGACAATCAAAACAACCTCGATATGTACTTTGTGAAGTTCATTGAACTGAAGGTTTAGCTATTAGTGGAAAGCTCAAAAATTATGGATCCCAAAGAGAAAACAATGGCTTTGAAACTGAGGAATTTTCGATTGAAATTCACTGAACTGAAGTTTATAAATGTTCCTACAAATCCTAAGATAACTTCTGAATAAGACGGGTTTTCACAGTGGAATTAAAAAGCAAGGCTTAAGCTTATAGCTTTGTTGTTTAGGATAATTATTTTACGCCGATTCCATTTATCTTACGCTTTATCGTGTTTTGTTTTTGAGATTTTTTTCATTGAATACTTTTGTACCCGATGCAGAAAAGCCTGTAAACCACTCGCCTACGGCTCGTGGTTTACAAGCTTTTCTCGTGTTCTCCCAACATCCCGCGTGGTTCTATTACGCCGGTAAAGTCATAGAAAATGTGTTCTATTGCTTAAATATGTCATTAACCACCTGTAACGATTATTCCAGCTTAAGAGCTTGCATCCAACATCCAGGTGCATGTAAATTGCCCTTTATTTAAATTTTATGTAGCTTTAGTAGGGCAATGTGTCTTTGCACCTCGAACTACCAACCTTCAAAAGTTAAAAGCGTTAGTGACTAGGCCATCACCAAGTATTGGTTAAACATCCAAGTTAAACCACCAATTGAAGCAAGGCGGATTGGAGCGAGTCAAAAAGCAACTAACTGCAAGAAAGTGGGAGTTGGAATCCTCTGCACAAGTAAATGCGGAACAAACTTTAAAATCTAACACTCGCCCATACAATAAGTGCCTGCTATTTCTATATCCGTTTTTAATTATAGACATCGATGATTGTGTCAGTCAAAGATGTACTAACAATGGTACGTGCAAAGATGGTTTCAATTCCTACTCGTGCATATGTCAGACTGGATTTACTGGAAGACATTGCGAAGAGGGTAGGTTAACTGTATCCACGAAATGAGGGATAGGTGCTGATTACTTCGTAAATATGGTTCATTTTATTTCATTTATTTGTTTACTTCAAACCTTTACAGATGTTAATTAAATTAAAATCACATTATATTAGGAACGAGAGGAGAGGGGCACGTCTAGATAAACTAATATTGTGCCCCCTAAAGTTATATAAGTTTAAACAAAAAACTTGTAATTTTTTTAGTAAAAAAAGTAAAGGAAAACTTATAAAATAGCTTGGTAAATGTCAAAAGAGGTGATATTTCATTAGTATTGAGCAAGGTACCAGCGTAAAAGTGCTTTTCTAAACATCTTTCTAGATGGTTTGTCTCTGATAAATTGCGGAATACTATTCCAAAAATAGTATCCCATTGGAATACTATTCCAATGTTAAATATATTTTGTTTATAATTGATGTGTAGTTTTAGATACATACTACATACATTTGTACATACACTGTGAAGATACTTTTACTTCTGATTTTAAGGTCCTTTCCGGTTTGTAACAGTTTTGATAGAGTTTATCGTCCAATTTAATGGTAGTTTAATACCGAAGGTAAACGTAAACAATTATTTTGTGTTTGTGACTGATGACCAATGATCAGTGTCTCCTTTTTGTTTATTTTAAAGATATCGATGATTGCGTTACGGCTAGATGTGTAAATGGAGCAACGTGCGTGGATGGTGTCAATCGATATGCTTGCACATGCAATGAAGGATTCACAGGAACATTTTGTGAAAATGGTAAGAAAGAGAAAATTTTAACCCTCGGACGTACACCCAAACTTATATACACCCATTGTGGTAAAAGGGGTTGGGGGTTATTGTGGTTGCAACAACCCCTCCCCATTTTGAAATAATTTTACCTCTAACAGATAGCCTGTAGTAAATATTAAAAAATATATATTATGGGATATAGCGCTGCTGGGGATCCATGACGTCATCCAAAATTGATTTACTAACAATTCAAACTTTTCGGAAAAAGGCGGACATTTAATGACATAATTAAACATTTTTCTGCTTTTGGTAGCATTTTATGTTTTCTTTTTCAACAAAAAAAGTGAAAAACAGGCATTTTCATTCAAAAATGGCTTGACCTCATGCCACTTATGACGTCATCTCTCGTCACCATAGCAACCTATTGTCCCTAAACAAACAGCTGCGGAAGACGGCATGTGCCAACAATAAATAGTCTTGAACTATTGCGCAACTTTAGTGCGTTTGCGTTAACTGGTGCGCACATAACCGCGTACAATGGCAGAACATTTGAAGAATATTCTTGTAAAATAGATTCGTTTTTCCTTTGACAAATAGCATACCGTTTGCTTAGTTTTTAACTCTGTCAAGTTATAGATTTTTCTGTTTGTGCTTCCTCGTCTCTCGCACATTGCATGGAATTCCAGCATATCAAATTTTCTTCAGATCGTTGAACAGAAACCTGGAATGTCTCCTTGTTATTTTCTATTGACCACGACCATTTTATTTCACATTGCATTTAGATCTTCTCATTTACCAAATGAATTAAAACCATGCACAATTCTATTTGCTTAGTGGAGTGATGGATAAGGTCCATTGAAGCAAATGAGTTGAAAATAGAAACGCCTAAGGATATACCGCACCTACTTTATTTTATAGACACATCATTTATCGAGTCGTGATAAAAGAGGTACTATTTCCAGGCACAATTGATATACAAAGGATATCCAAACTTGAGTTTAAGAACGGTTTACCTAAATGGGTAGGATTTGTTATTTTTTACTTTTCTTTTTTTCAGAACTGCCCACCACTGCCTCAACAGTTTCAGCGAGCAGTACTACGGAAAGGTCTTCTTCAGCGGGTAACAGAGAAACGTCGCATTCAACAAACGTTGAAATTTTAACTTCTAAACCCACAGATAAAGGTGTAACGGATGGGCGCAAGACAGGTTAGATTCAGAATCGTAATTCTGAAAATCAGACAACCTTTTTGCAAACTAAGATTTTTTGCAAACTTCTGCCTGCGCATTAATTTATTTGATACAAAGTAACTCTTCTATCTTAAAGACTCTCTGTCTATCAAGATGCTTTGTGGTCGTTTGTTTATGTTTTGAATATTCGAGATCTGAAAAGTAACGCGTTGTAAATGCGGATGAAATTGCACCCTTCTGCTGCCATATAGAGGATGGAATAATTTCGATCGCAAAGTAAAAAGTATAACCTTTTTAATAGATACAACCAAATTTTGGCTTTTTTCAAGGATTACAACCTCATGTCGCGCTGTCATACGATTATTTTCAAATAAACCACTCGTGAAATATTCCATTATAATTTATATATCAGTACATATTTACCTGCAACAGAGCATAGAGATTTCGAATCTACCTCAGCATTAATCAACAAATAGAAGAGAGGTTATTATTAGATCGTTGTATGACGGTTTGAAAAGTCGCAAGTTT
Organism: Cladopsammia gracilis; assembly: GCA_022457155.1. NCBI lineage: Eukaryota > Metazoa > Cnidaria > Anthozoa > Scleractinia > Dendrophylliidae > Cladopsammia > Cladopsammia gracilis. The sequence continues at coordinate 293,378 of JAJGOT010000101.1, read as the reverse complement.
CACACTCTCGGGTTTATGAACTATGTGGTCACGTACAGATCCACCGCCGGAACGTTTTTGCTTGCTACTAGGTTAAAACATTTTACCCAGCAGTAACTATTAACTGAAATGAGTAAATCACGATCTATTATTGAACACAATGTCAGGAAAGTCGACTTAAGGCCCTATTTGTATGGTCTCCGGTACCTAAGACAACCCTCCCTCCGGAGGTTATCCCGGGCGAGCTAATGTTTTACTTATTTCTTTGAAATTCAATTTTTGAGCGTTTTTTTTTTTATCATAATTTTATCATACAAACACTCTGTAACCAATGACATCAAAGATGAATGCCCGCGAAATGTGGTTGAGGGCATTATCAACCTGGTCACTCAAATCCAACCGTGTGTATTATTATAATTACTTACTATGGAAGTGAACGGCTCCTTGGGATCTATCTTCAACGTTTCCCTAAATTTGTTACTCGTACGTTTTAGAAAGTTTTAGTTTGATTACTTAAACCAAATTTTGGCTGTTGTATGCATACCACACAGAGATTCTTTATACCCTATGTTGTGGTCTTCCTTATTTTGTAAAAGACTTTTCAAGAGATTTTGGTTTTTGCCCGCTGTTCCGATATTTGATTTTGGAACGTTCCCATGTGATAAAACGTGGAACCAATTGTTCCACGTTGGCGTGTTCCTTTTAGGCTAGATAGGAACACATTTTGATATCAAATAGGAACAAAATGTTCATATGGAACTAAAAGAGAACATTTGGTTCCGATTTTTCACCTGCGGGTGGAACGTATTGTTCCTAAATGGGCAGCTTAGGAACAAGTGTTCCTAACATTTTTGTTCCTCTTTTGACAACCTGTTCCTTTTCACTCTATTAGGGAACTGATTGTTGCTGTTAATGAGTTCCTTTTTACTGGAGCTGTTCCTTTTTGCTGGAATGTGAAACATTTGTTCTTAATTACCTGTTCCGATTTACTTAAATTAGTTCCTATTTACGTAAAGTAGTTCCTATTTACGTAAAATAGTTCCTATTTACGTAAAGTAGTTCCTCTTCACCATTTCTGTTCCTTGTTTATTTCATTTCATCCAGTTATTCCATCTTAAAGGAAGGGTGCTTTTGAATATAAGTGATTGCGGGAATAATGTTTGTTCCCAGTCACGTGCACTTGACAAAAATGTTAGTTAGGAAAAATCGTGAAAAAGCACAATTTTAAGTATCTCCCCATTGTAACTTTGTATAATGGTGATAACGACGGGCAAGCAGGGGCAATTTGTGGCAAGCATGGGAAGCGTGAGCAAGCAAGGGCAATCATGAGCAGGCATGAGGAAGCATGGGCAAGCAGGGGCAAGTTATGGCAAGCATGAGCACGCATAGGCAAACAAGGGCAAGCATGAACAGGCGTGAGCATGCATGGGTAAGTGGGGGCAAGTTGTGACAAGTTTGAACATGCTTGATGTCTTCATTGTTCATAGTTGATTTAAACAAACGTGCGCGCTACTCAAACGTTAATCTACTCGAAACATGAGTGAGAAGAGTAAGCGTGACTGGTCTAATTTTGATGGCGCATTGCCCAAGCCAAAACAGCTTCACTTGGAAAAAGAAGAAACAGATCGTTTGTATCACTGTCTAATACAAGTTTGTGAACACGAAGGATTTCACAAGTCAACGTGGCTGCAGGAAACACGTGAACAACAAGCACAGATGGTTCTTTTATTTTGACCAAAAACCCGATCTGAAAGAAGCGAAAAGCTCGTCGGTGCAAGTGCCAAAGAACTTACCGGTAACAGACAAAGATGACGACGTATCGCGCTTAACCGCGAAACAAGCCGTCAGAGCATTAATTCCTTCATTTTCAGTCTCTGGCCAAATTGGCGAAACATTCACAAATTGGTTGATTGGAAGTGGCGGTGGTTACAAGAAAGATCGTCCAGCTCAAGGTTAGGTGATGGACTTCAGCCTGTGTTCCCCAAATCTGTTGTTCAAGTTCATTGACTATCTGCAAGAAGAATGCAAGCTCGGCCATGGTGGACGATTGGGCTACATAGATGCTCTTTCTGAATTGATCAATTTTAGAAAAAATTAATGGCGTATCAGATGCAGTTCTTCGAAAATTAACCGCGACAGAGTTGTACCTGAAAAGAGCGCGCAAGACAGTGGCAAAGATGATGAGATTGCAGTGGACACATGATCTAGACATCGAAACGGCAGAAGCAAGAGGGCACTGGGCAACGATGGAGGAATTATTACAAGTTGTAACTTTTCATTTGCCTCGCTATGAAAACACCGTTAAGATATGCAAAACCAGTCCGGGCCAAGTCAACCCTTCGGACTTAACATTTGCCACGAAATTTGTAGCCATGTATCTTTTCATCAAGGTGAAAGGGTCGCGCCCTATGACTTATCAGTATCTGACAGTCGACATGGTAAGTGCAGCGAAGGAAAATGGGGTGATTCAACGATCAGAAAAAGTTCAAGACTGCCAGCAAGTATGGATTTGACTCGTTGATTCTGACCGATACAAGCATGCAAGTACTCGACGGGTACATCACTTTCGTAAGGCCCATGCTAAAACCCCGGTGTGACTTTGTTTTGGTCACGAGAAATGGAGGCCAACACAGCAAATTGGGTGACGTCATGAGCAAATTGGTCTTTGACGCAATTGGAAAATACATTCATCCCACACGTTATCGTCAAATTGTCGAAACGCAAAGCCTCAACCTGCTCAGTAGCAAGGAGCAAAGATTTTTTGTCAGAAGACCAAAAACACAGCTCTGCTGTTGCCAAAGTTCACTATCAAAAGCAGAGATCGCGCGAAGTTGCTGTGAAGGCCCACGAGTGTCATCTTCAACTGAACGTTCAGTTGAAACCGAACAGGAGAAAAGCTCGCCCCCGGAAAAGAAAGTCCCAACAACAAAGCACTTGTGCGTCCGTAGAAAAGTTCGTCGGGTATTGAAATTTACAGCAGAAGAAGACGATTTTCTAAGAAAGGGGATAACAAAGCATGGGTTTGGACAGTGGACGGCTATTCTAAGAGATCTCGACTTAAAATTTCAAAACGGAAGGATGGCCCATTCATTTAAAAAGAGAGCTGAACTAAAGTTTCTTTCGAGTGAGAGTATTTCTAACGCACAAGACTTAGAGTAGTAAAGGATCATATTCAGAAAAAAAAAACAACAACAAACAAACAGCAACAAACGTCAATCATTGCAAAAAGTACATTTTAATGAGCCGTGCAACACGAAGATTCTGCTCACTTTCTAAGTTACCCTACAGCTAAACATTTGAGGGATGCAGAATTTCACGAGGGGCGAACACTGAACTCTAGTTAAGTCATAACGCGAAACTTAATTGCTTGCTCAATAATAGACAAGACATAGAAGTATGTAGGTTAAATGATTTCAAACATCAATTTGTCACATAGATTAGTCACACAACTGCTAACGTTTTTCCTTGATTTCTGACAACATGAATAATGGGATTTTTTCACTGCTGACACGGGGTGAAAAAGTGAGTTATTCTTCCTCTCTTGGGCACCGGGGTACTTGGTGGCTGATTTCGGCGTTTCTGAGACTTGCGTTTCCGCTTAGGGAGCCGATGATGAACATCGGGCATCTTATGACTGCCAGGCTTGATGTTTTGTACTTGCGGTCGCGTGCCGTGAGCCCACCTTGTGTCAAAATTTTCCAATCGTCTGGATCCATCAGTTTGGCGTACGCCTCGTCCAGGAAAATGATTTGGGTGTCTTCGTCCACCAAGCTATTGTTGAACGCCTTCTGCTTACTTATCATAGCAATGTATCTTGCTGGGATCAACCGAGTGATGGGCGTGAAAAAGCTGCTTTTTTCCGCGGTTAGGCTCTCCTACGAGACACATGACCTTTTCTTTGTGCTGTTTAATGCGGCAGTTGAGCAGTCGAACGTAATATTCCCAAAAGTGCGCCATTTCCTGGGGGTTGAGGCTATTCTGTAAGATCTGTTTAAAATAACCTGGATCAGGCATTTTAGTGCTGTCGTATTCGATGTATGCCCTAGGAGTTTCCTTGCTAATGTTTCTTTCTTGGATGGGGTGCAAAACAAACTTTCTTTGGCTTATTGAAAAGCACCAGCCTTCATTTACTTCAATGAGGTCGTAGTCGATTCTCAGCTGCGTCATGAACTCGCATTCTCTATCCCCGAGGATTTCTACAAGTTTATTCAGATGTTTGACGATGGTGTCCTTGAATTGATCGTTTGACCTTCTTGAACACTTCTCCTCTGTTCAGTCCATAACCAAGTTTCTTCGTTGCTCTTTCTATGTCATTCATTGCTACAACAATCGGCGATACGAGGGCTTTTGTGAGTTCTGAGCCGTCCGAAGGCAAATCACATTCTTCGATGCCAAACACATCAAATTGTAGGCTGGAGCTGACGAGAGAGGGTATAAACGTCTTTCGGAGCTTTGCAGTAATTAAACGAGCTAGAAACAACTTGTAACCTGACAACATGCTCAGTCGCGTGAAGTGATTCCAAGGGCTCCTCTATCAGTTGATCTTGTAGCAGCTGAAGAGTATGGGAAAAAGACTTGTCCACTTTGGTCTGCATAAAGTGGTTTTTGTGATACTTTAGCGTGGTGCACAATGGTGCGCACGAGTTCTCTTCATTTCCCCTTTTGAGGTCTGGCAGGGCTTTAGCTGTAACTTCCATGCCTGTTTGTAATAAGGCTGAATGCAACGGCACCGTCGATACTCGCATGCCGTTGAAAGACTGAACTGCAATCCAGTAAGTTATTGCTGGCCAGTACTTTTCTTGTAATTCATCGTTCTGGTCGTCCTCTTGTTCTTGGTTGTTTGCGTTTTCCTTTTTCTCTTTACTTCGTCTCTCTAAGGCAGAAGAGAAGAGAAATGCTATTCCTTTCATTTTCCTTATCTTTTCCATAGGGAACCCACACTCTTATTTGTAAACTGCAAATGGAAATTAAATGAGATTTATAAACTTGCCTGTTGTTTTCTTGAATCTGCTGCGGAGCGAAGTGAAATGGACGTCGTTCTGCGATGCGAAAATGATGTTCGTGTCGGCGCTTTGACAGTTAATAATTTCACAATGCTTTATTTTATGCGGTTTTGAATGATGTCACGCGGCTGTTATTATCGTCTCGCGTTTCATTGTTGGTTTGTGGTTTTTAATGCCATCCCGCGGCTGTTATTATCGTCTCGCGTTTCACTGTTGGTTATTAATTTATTAACAATTTGAATTAACGGTAATGAATAGTGACAAGGGTCGAAACTCCTTAGCTGCTCTCGTACAATCAGTACCTCCACTTGACTGGACCGGTTGCCCACGCAATGCCGCGCGAGGTAACCCGAGACGATGACCAAAGGAAGCCCTTGGGAAATACTTCTTCTCAAACTGTAAATAGTTGCGTGATTCGAATACAACGTAACCGCTTCAAGACGGAGTGGGAGGCTCTTACAGGCAATGCCAGTCGTGCAGGTAACAGAAACAGTATTTCCTTGTGCGCTTATATCGTCAAAAATGCGACCCAACAAATGAGTTTTCCCGTCCCAGCTTTCCCTGTAACGAAAGCGTTGTGCCCTTGGCAAATAAAATCAAATGCCCGTTGTTGATCTGCATTCAAAGCCCTGTGGTAAAAAATCGAATCAATCGAACTTGCTTGAAACAATCTCAGAACTAAGGAGAAAAGCTCGAGAAACTCTCAGACGTCAAACGCGAAGGGCAAAATAATTCCACGTGAATACACGATAAGCTGGAAATTTCACGCGTGATTACCAAACATAACACGTTTCCTGGCGAGAAAATGCATATTAATGAGTCTAAAACAATGGATATTGATTGATAAATGCCACGCTACCAAGTATAAGATAACTTCCGGTCCAGTCAAGTGGAGGCATTCATAGATCGAAAAGTCAGTAATCAATTTCTGATTATTTTGCATGCGAAAATGTTTATTTTAAACAGAAAAAAGTGGCCCACCGTACATTTTAACCCTTCAACTGTTGGTGAGTAGAATTTTGTGAAAAAACCGCACGTAATACTTGAGTACGGCCTGGAAGTAAATCGGTCCCCAAATTAATTTCATCCCTTGTCTCTTTTCTCTCGCTCTCTCTCTATTTAATAAACTAGGAGTAATCGGAGATTAGGGTAGTGCGTTCGGCGGTTGAAAGGGGGGGATTTTGTTTTTTGGTTATTGGGATAGATGAATATGTCTATGGTATATTGTCAAATTAAGGGTTATTGTGTACAGTGAAACCTGTATTTACTCTGTGTATGAAGACGGTAGGGAAACTTTGGTAGCAGAAAAACAAATTACATGTAAATCCTTTGAAGTTTGTTGTAGTTGTCGGTAAAGAAAAGTGCTTGGCGGTCCCTTGGGAAAAGTGGAAAAAGTGCACCAAATTTGCATATGTCAAAACGGTAATCACGCTGGCGAAAGCGAAATTCGCAAGTATTTATATAAACAGACTATGCGCTTCTACAAATTCTCCGTTTTCTTTGTAGTTTCCCTCGCCAAATTAAGATTAAGCTTTTCCAAACTCTCAGCCTTCATTTCCAAGTTTTCCACCGCGCTAAAAAAATCACAGAAAGTTTGGAGTGTCTCCGGGAATAAATAAGCCGCGTTTGGTTTCGCGAGCGTTCCATCGATCCATCCGCATAATCTCCATCAAAGTGAGAAAAACATTCGTCGCTTGATTCTTACTCGTTTTCTGGCTTGAATCTCGCCCGTGTCCGGCCATAAATTTTCGAACGGGATGGCTTGAATATGGTCCGATTCAAGCTCAGTCAAGCCATCCGAATGTCACGGCGGTACACATGTCTCCCTCTGTTCTTGCTCAATTCTTGTTTGTTTGTCTCGTTCGTGTCAGCCGAATCATCGCCATGATTTGATTCTCGCTGATTAGCATATTTTATATGTTTTAGGACGCACTAAGCGTGTTGTGCCAGCGTGTTGTGAGCGTGTAGTTCGTGCGTCCTTTTGCTTCGAAAGCAGAAGGACGCACGAAAAGCACATGGAAATACAGAATGTGAGCAAAGATGAGATGAATGACCTTCAGCAATCGTTAAGTCAGCAATCTTTTGAAGGATGAGATGAATGATTAGTTCGTCAGAGTGAGGCAAAACGTAAGCAAGCGCCTCAAAGCGAGGCAAATGTGTGTCGACGACGAACCAAAGCAATCTCGAAAAAACTTCCCTTATCAGTTGCACAGGAAACCCAATAATGCACAGAAATCCCAACACAAATTAGGAGTTGCGTTCTCGTTCCTCGAACGCAATTAATAACCAACAGTGAAACGCGAGACGATAATAACAGCCGCGTGACATCATTCAAAACCGCATAAAATAAAGCATTGTGAAATTAACGGTCAAAGCGCCGACACGAACATCATTTTCGCATCGCAGAACGACGTCCATTTCACTTCGCTCCGCAGCAGATTCAAAAAACCAACAGGCAAGTTTATAAATCTCATTTAATTTCCATTTGCAGTTTACAAATAAGAGTGTGGGTTCCCTATCTCTTTTCGTCACATTCGTCTCGCTTCTGGCATATGTTTAGTCACAGATCTTCACAAGACCTTCCTTCGTGTTTGCTGTAAGATAATTTTGCTGATAGGAGAGAACAAGTTCCTTGGACAGGTGGCAAGACCTTGCTAAGCAGGGCGCTTCTAATTCCCTAAAATGTCAAAAACGTAAACAGGAACAAATCAGCACAGACTGTGACCAAAATTGGCGTAGAAAACTTGTAGGATATAAATCTTCAGGTTTTTCATATCACAAACTACACTGCAACTTAGATTAACTGGTAATCAAAGGGCTTGTGCTATTTAGCAATTTCATTCTTGATATATGTCGTTTTAAGCATAACTTTACAAATTCGTTCAACATCATAAAAGAACTAAGAGCATCTTTTTAAGCTACCAAGAAGAAATATCCAATCTAGAACATACCTTGTTATTGAGCTGCCGTGCCGGTGCTGTGGCCATGACTGTCATCGAGGGAAATGAGAACGAAGTGGTTTTTCAATCCTCTTTTATAGCATGGTAGCTAGATTGTCACGGTTCCTCAGCGTGGTATTTTATTTGCGAAAAAAAAGCCGCCATAGTGCAAAAATGCCCGGAAGTTTAGAGTTATTACATAATCAATGTAATCCCATTGTTTCCCGTCAAGTTTTGGCGAACGCAAACATAGTTTTGTGGAAAATTCACAAACGGTGGACAATGAGGTATTAATCAGATGTATTATTGCCACAAATTTTGTTTTCTCTTTTGCTCCAAGTGTAGTCAAGTATAGACATTCTTTGTGTAATCAACATAAGAAGTTAACAATGCCAAGCAGTTTGTAGATGTTTCATTATCGCGGAGAGAAAGTTGTTTATTGTTTAATAAACTATTTGGTGGGTTTTTTACAATGCAGAAAAAATACGTGGTTTTCGGTTGGTATGTCATGTGGATAACTTCTACTTGGCAAAACTGAGTGTAATAAAGAATCTGAGAGAAATATTGCAGCAGAAACAACACAAATACCGGCGTAAGAAGCATGTCAGTGTGAATAGTTTTGCAGCGAACGAGCGATTACAGAATCAACGAAACCCTTAGGGGTACTTTTCAAATATCTATAAGCTAAGTGGCATGGCAGGAGTTTTCTTTTCTGCATCACAGCTGCTTTCAGATAGCTGTCCCCGGTGTATCCGTCATATCCATCACACTAACACAAAACTTAAATGAATGGAATATCACCTTAGACAATGTTAGTGTTTCTTGCAATTGAACAGCAAGAGTACTTCTCCGTTGAGTCCGCTTTATCCTTCACACTTAGGAAAAATGTGAACTTTCAGTGAAATCTCAGTGATCAAAAAATGTGAAGTATAATGGAACTGTCACACTGGATAAAAGCAATAAAAAGGAAAATCAACTTAAACAAGCTCCAAGTAAAGTTCCCCGCTCTTTCCAATGTATCCATCACAAGAATTGCATTTTCAGTCACATCTCAGTAGTGATGAGATCTCAAGGTATAATGGGGATAGGGGAGAAAGCGGGGAAAAAACTTACAGTGCATCAGATCTGCTTCAAGGAATATAATAATATCCATGGTATAATGGATATAAAGGAGAAAGCGGGGAAAGAACTTACAGTACTATATCTACTACTACCACTACTACTACTACTACTACTACTACTACTACTACTACTACTACTACTACTACTACTACTACTACTACTACTACTACTACTGCTACTACTACTACTACTACTTCTACTACTTATAATATAATATATATATATATATATATATATATATATATATATATATATATATATATATATTATAAGTAGTGGTAGTTATATTGTTATATTCCTTATATAAAAGCTAGGTAAAGTTGTCTCGTGGGGAGGGCTGTCTCAGGTACCAAGAACAACTCTTCTCCATATAAATGGGGCCCAAATGAATTTTAAAGCACTGTAACCGGCCAGCGGGATATAATTAAAAAATGATGTTTCGTATCATACGAAACCTTATCGATGCCAGCAATACATCTTGTTAGATACAGTCTCTTTAATATGACACAGATACCTCCATAAGGTACAAAATGTTGCTTTTACTAATGATATTTTGTTTGCTTGAAACAGATTTCGAATTTGAAATTCGTATATACAAGGAATGGCACGAACGATTACGAGACAAAACCAGTGACGAATTTAAAAATCTTGCAGCCCTCTTAAGGAATGAGGTAGTTATAAAAAAATTTCAAGTCAATTATCTGCAGCGGATATATAGAGGCAATGTGTAGTAGCGTTCTACAAGAAGTCGTTCGTAACTTTGCCAGTTTCTTCTGGATGTTTTATCACCACGTGTTTCCTCTGGTAGGAAGTGGAAAGTATAATTATAAAAAATATTTATCATGCCATATATCTTCTTAATGCAAAATTGCAGATTTTGAAGACTTATTCAGGAGTTTCTGAACTGGAGGACGTTACAATAATTTCAATGAGGTAATGCAACTCTCGTTAACTTATTTAACTTCTTGTTTTTTTTTTTATTTTTATTATAATGGAATGTTAAGTCTTATTTAATCACTGCTTTAGTTTTTCATGAAAATTCATAAGCTTTAATTTCTTTGTGTGCGTGTGTGTGTGCGTGTGTGTGTGTTTAAGAAGAAACGTTTACAACTAAAAATATCTGCTGAAAAGAAATCCGATGGATAACTGCTGTGGTAAAAAAAAAAGGCTAAACGGTACAACTGAATAATTGCTAACTGCTGTGTTTTATATTTTCCAGACCTGGGAGCATTGTGGCAGATTTTAAAGTGACATTCAAATCCAGAGTAACTATGGACAAAGCACTGGCCCCGTTGAAAAAACAAACAGCCAGCGGTAAACTGGGAAGTTTAGAGGTGGACGCTAACTCTCTGAAGCCCAAAATCGCCAAAGAAGGTGAGTGGTTATGAGAGCTTTCTACAGCGTATTTTAATCCGATTTAGAAATACATGTATTTTCGTTAGCCTTTTATTCTTGTTACTGTGTGTTATCTGTTTTCTGGCGTTTCGTAGATTGGTTTCTACGTACAGTTTTCTACTCTCCCCTCTGGCCTTAGTAAATTATTGTCAGTAGCAATGCAATCACCTGAGCGCAATTCCTAGGCGTAGTTTTCATTCGAAGAATAAGCATGCAAACACTAGCAGACAAGCAATTAACACTAAATAATACTCACACATTTTTTGTGTGCGTAGTTGCGTTTTAAATTTTACTTTTATATTTCTCTAGTTCCAACAGAAACTAAAGAAAAACAATCCGCTGCGAATCTGCCATTCATCATTGGCGTTTCATGTGGTTCTTTTGTATTTCTTGCTGTTCTCACGATTGCCCTTGCTTTTTACTGCAAGAGCTCTGTTCCGTCTCGCAGCAACAGCCGCGTTGGGGATTGCATGCCAGCCGATGAGCCCTGTGCAAATCATGAGAAATATGAAATGCAACCAAAGGAAGCTGGATTTGAAAACATTGTTTGGATAGAAGAAAAAGGAATATGGAACAAAGGAATGGAGTAGACGTACATGTACTTCTATAGACTTCTTTCATAATGGAGGCTGATTTATTTATTCTTTTATATGTATGTTAATTAGCCTCACTGGCCTCATTTTAGAGTAAAAATTATTTTTAATTTTGCACACACTAACGAGACCACTGAGGCTGATTAACATACATAGAAAATAATAAATAAATCGGCCGCCATTATGAAAGTGTATACAGTGTTCCTCCAACTCGGCCCCTTTCTTAATCAAAACTAACTAATTACCTCGGACAGACCATGTTTTTTTCTAGTTTATTTACTCCGTTTATTATTATTATAAACGTTTTTTGAAGTTATCAAGATAGAAAAAAAAAATGAAGAAGGGCAAGATATAGGTAAACTAATTATTGCCCTATAACTAAATTATATTTTTTTAAGAAAAGGAGAACACACTACTAAGAACGGAATAGAAACATTAGATTAATACAGTGATTAATACTGAGCAAAATAATATTGGTAAATTGCTCTTTTAAATTGTTGTTTAGTTTGCTTTTTGCGTATGGACATTGGGATATCATTCCAGTAATAGCATCCAGTAACTGTTGGACAAAATTTTCTTATGTTTATTCTGAAGGAACTAGGATTTAGATGTTGTAAGGATGTACTTCGAGTGGCGTAATTATGTTGCTCAGATACATAGGATATAGTAAGATTAGACGGTTTGTTATCTACAATAACATTATAAAATTAAGGTGAAAAATATCGCTCTTGTTTTGATCAGTCGGCTAGCGTACAGAATATAGAACCGGCTAGCGTACAGAATATAGAACCAAAATCCACTTCTTATCGGCTTTGTGCAATATCTTGCACGCTTGACTTTTAACTAATATTTTAGACGGAATAGTAGTGTGACGTTGTTTAACGTTTGGAATAAAACATGAACGTTCGTAGAGCTTTAATTTCATGAAGGTATTATGACTTTTTTTATCTAGAAAAAACTGTATTGACTATCATTATTTTGCTGTTTTCAAAATATGTGGCCAATGCCAGATAATTTGGGGGAGATCGATGCAAGTCCTTGCACAATTACCTTTCGGAGTAATGGGCTGAGATAATGTATTGTCGAAATAAATAAGCTAATGTAAGCGGTTGTTTTAATGCTTGCTTTTGTAGTATTTTAAAGGTTGATAGTTAGTGTCGAATCTTGACCATGATATTATCATTTCTCATATGGTTTAGTACTTTCTTTTTTAGAAAGTTTCCACTTGGTGTGTTTTCATGCTTGTAGGACTTCATGTCATAGACGATAGGCACAACAATGTATAAGTCTGTTATTACAATGATTTGATTTTATTACATCCAGTTTCTGGTACACCAAATGATCTGTTGTTCATTAAGGTGATTCCTTGGTATTACATTGCGCGAGGGTTTTCATTGAGGTAACTTTGGCCAAATGAATAAGTGGTTGCTTCCTCCTAAACAAGCACGGTGACCTATATCTTTTATTAAATGTTACTGTCGAATCCTGTTAGTCAGGAATAAAAACGCTTAAAACGCGAACAACACACATAACTCATCGCCACAGGATCATGACCTTGAGATCATGCACGCAAAAATTGTCAAGTTAATTGTTTTATTTCTGAGGAATTACCTAAATAATGAAATAGTAAAAATGTGACATATGATTGCAATATTTGCAGATTACGAATGTTGTAAAACTGTTTGAACAGACTGAAAAAAAAAAAGAACACACACAGAGGCGTTTATTGTCATTTAAGATTTGTTAGAGGGTTCACGTGTTGAATCCTAAAATATATCTACATATTTTACCCGAGAGTGTCCTTTATATAACTCCACCTTTATGTAGATTGCATGTTTTGCTGAATAAAAATAACACTGAATAGAGTTGTCTTCCAGTTTTCCTGTCTTCTCTGTTCGTTTTCTATTTTAATTATTCCATTCTATTTCTTTCCACCATGCACGACAACTAAAGCGTGGTTTTGATTGTTACGAGCGCTGCCATCGCTACGATTGGTGCACAAAACAAAAGGTGGAGTGAACGTTGTGTTGACCGGTTTCCATATGTATGCAGATCGCTACGTTCGCTGAGAAAGAAAACTGTCGAGGGACCTGCGTCTGACAACTCCGCGTTCGCGCCATAAATGAAATTCAACATAGCAGCAATTAATCGCAGATGATTCATGCTGGAAGCGTGTTATTTTCTTTTTCTGGCTTTGCGTCATCGGAGAAGACAAAGGGAAAAAAAAAGAAAGAAAGAATAGGAAGACTTTTGGTTCGAGAATTTTTTCAGAGGTTGAAAGAGCTTGCAGTTTTCCACCAACCACTTTAAAACAGGTCATCTTTTTGTATTTGTCTTATAATGTTTGGGTAATGTCTGTATTATATTAACCGTATCCAGACCGGGGGGGGGGGGGGGGCTTTTGGAGCCCTCTTGAACTTTGAAGTTGTGTCGTTTCAAAACGGCCGATGCAATGACCACCAAATTTGGTGACTTTTCCTAAAATTTATCAGGAAATATTTTCCCGTTAGCGTCCTTTGTCCACCATCATTGATGTTTCCAAAGCAACCGCTTTTTGACACCTATGTTTTACAAAATTAGCATTTTTCGCTTTAATCAAGATTATTTCAAAGTTTTCTTACTGAATTAATATTTTCCACTTAATTTTGCGATAATTGATCAAATTATGTATAATTGTTTATTAATTAAGGTTAATTAACGGTAATTTTAGGAAAATGTGGAATATGAAATGTCAAAATCAAGGCTGGCGGATCGAAGTTTTACTTACTAAGTCTCTCTATAATTTTATTATTGGTTTATATTTTGGATTGTAAAACATTTGCCCACAATAAACTAAGCTTTAGCAGTCCATTTGCTTTATTTTTCGGTGTTTTTACCGAAATAAACACGTTTGGACTAATTCAAGATGGCGGATCCAAGATGGCGGGTCCAAGATGGCGGACAATAAAATGGGAAATTTATTTACCTGTCTGTGTAATTCCATAATCCTCAAACATTCATTGTCAAAATATCATAAAAATGTCCTTTTCACTTGAGAAAGCTTTTTTGAATTCATTAGGTACATGAAAAGCCATAATTTGCAAAGTTATCTGTTCCAGTTTTTAAGAAAATGTACACATCACTTCTGTGACGTCACATGCTGTTACCATGGCAACAAAGTGTACGAATTCATTAACTTTTACTCCTGTGTCAGTATGTGAAAGTTTATCCCACCACTTTCAGACAAGAAATAATAAATAATAATAATAATAATAATAATATATTAATATATACATTTTATATAGTGCTACTATCCAAAGCAATGATCAGAGCGCTTACAAATGCTAAATAATCTAAACATGATATGTTTGAAAAACCCAAAAGCACACTTCTATCGAAAGAAGTACGACACAGTCCTAAGCAAAGTGCAAACAGCAGTTTTAAGAGAACTACGGAATGTCAGTGAAGAGCTAAAAAAAATGGGATGAAGCTTTTTCTGACAATGCACGGTAGACTGGAGTATATACCGCCCAATAACACTGATTATACGAGTGATGATGACTTCAATGCATTAAACAAAAGAAAGAAAATAGCACTGAATCTACTTGAGTCATGGAACATCGCCGTACATGTTTTCTAAGATATTATACTTTATATTTCCATATATTATTATTGTGTAAATAACTGTACAGACATTGTTCACAGAGATTCCAACACTCCCAATTTGATCGGGAGTCTCCGGATTTGATGTCTTGCCTCCGGCTCTCCCGATTTTAACCAAATTCTCCCGATTTATTATAACATTCTGAAAACTAGGGAAAAATTGCTACTCTTTAGGATTTTTTGCGATCTGTCACTGTGAAACACACATATTACACTTTCTTCTCGGATAATCAGGACGGAATGATGTCAAAATGCAGGAAATGCCACTTAAGATAACCTAAATTTGCAAAATTTCCGGGGGGCATGCCCCCGGACACCCCTAGAAGCTCGTGCCTTCAGCGCTCAGGATAGTGCCTCTGGTGCTAATGATTACTCCCTATTTTCCATCACACTGGGTTGGAATCTCTGCTAACCATTCCAGTATACCTTTGTCAGAGAAAAGTGATTTCGCGATCCACAATTATGTGGTAAAGTGACAAGAGAATAAATTCAGAAGCTTAAACAAGATACGACCTGAGCAAAAACCGACACGCTTTCGGATTTAGACTAGGGAAGTCCTTTTATACACTTAACTTAAACTTACAAATTTCGCGAGCTTATAAACTTAAAGATCAATGAGCTTTTTTTGCTTGGATTTTAACAACAAAAATAGACTTCGTTTACTTACCTTCAAAACAACAGTAGTTTTCTTTTGTTAATGCATCTCATACGTCTTCAGACGGGTCCATGATTAAGATTTATCAGAATTGTATTTGCGCTCCGACATCCCGGCAGCGGCAGCCGAAAGAAAGAAATAAAAATCCGAGTTTTTCATGGCTTTCGAAGTCCCACAGAAACAAAAAAAAAATTCCTTTCTTTTTAATAATGTTTTCGATAGAAAACAAAAGTCGCTTTAAAACGAAACAATGTACACTAATCGATCACAACAGAACGTCCACATGTCCGCCATGTTTGTTTTGCTCACAAGATCCCGTTGGGGGAGTCCAACAACGGGTCAACCAACAAGATTCGATGCTGGGGGTCCAGGACAAGGATTTGGGTCATGCCTTAATATGCTTGAGGAGTATTAAATGCGCGCACGGCTGTAGTGTTTTTGATTGGCTAAGCCTAACAATTAGACTACAATCTTTTTTCTCAACGTAGAATTTTTTGCTCTAAGTCGGCTTGAATACACCTTCCAATACAACAGCTAAAGTAAAACTTGAGATCCTGCTTGAGAGTCTTTGAAGTCGCCCGTGACTCGGGAACCGTAAACCAGAACGCAGAGAACTCGTTCCCCGGTTGAATTCAGAGGGTCTCCCAGGGGTTTCGGGTCAGTTTCAAGGGGAACAGAGAAAAAAAATATTAGGGAACACAGGAACCTTGAAACAGTTTTGCGGATCACGGGAACAAACATTGTCAACATTGTGAAGGGGAATCTGACAAAAAATTGAAATAAAAGACGTAAAATCACTTTTCTGACCTTTGCCCTGACATCGTCTATTTTTAAAATTGATTTTGCTATTTTCTAATGCAACCAACAGTATGTAGACATGTGCAGAGTATGGCAGAACTAGACGAGATCTCGCGAGTGCTGAGCAATTTTTAGCCGCGTGCCCGCGTGCAATACGATCGGAAGTACATGGTTGATGCACTAACACAATACTTGACACAGGAAGTAAACTCGATTTCCTAAATAAAGACACCACATTACATAATGGTGAAACCACATAACGATGGAACCGCACCACATAATGAAACAACCGCATCACGTAATTACAAGACTACAACACATAATCAAGTACATGTAACCTCACCACATAATGATAAAACCACACCACATCATAGTAGTGAATTAAAAAAATAGAAACCAAATAGAATACTCCATGGCAAGCGAGAAAAACAACTTTAGTTATCACTATCAAAAGTGGGAGCCCTTACTCGCTCTTATTTCTCCTTAGATTTTTTAATCTCAACTGAAGCCGCTTTAATCCTTAATTATACTACTTTAAGCAGTTTTTCATGCATTTGTCATTTTTGTATTTTTAGTTCCTTTCTCTTTCATGTACTTAGATTGTGTAAATGTGTCAAAGTGTTTTTCTTATAAATGTAATATAGACAATAAATAAATAAAATACAAAAAAAAAAACACCACATCATGGTAGAACCACATCACATAATGTCAAAACCTCGAAACATAATTTAGAAACTTCATAACATAGGTATGGGTCGCACTTGGGAAAAGTTTTCATCTTTGCCGGCAAAAATCACCACAAAAATTTGAAACCGCAGCCGGAAATGAAAACTTTAGTCAAATTGAGTAGGGTCGCACTTAGGGAGAAAAGTGTCAGTGATGTCACTTTTCATAACTGACGTAGACCAGATACGCGTTTATCCGTGTGTTGTCTGAAAACAAGAACTCGGCTTTAAACCTCAACCAAAAATGCGTCCCGTTGCAGCACCGCTGATAACTATCACAGTGATACTCCTGCTTTTTATTCAGTTAAATCAGCAGCAGTTTGTTTTCTTTCGTATGATGTACGAAAGATGGGCTAATGAATGCCTAACTGTTTTGACTGCCGCGATGATAAGAGCAAGAAATCGACGGCAGCGAAGAATACTTCGATCACCTTATGCTTGGTCTGTTCCTCGTCCAGTGGAGTCGTGGTTTGATTTGCATTACTACGATCCAACGATACCCCAAGAATTTTTTCGGCAGCAGCTTCGCGTGACAAGAAATTCATTTAACCTCATTTTGAACATGTTGGGCCACCGTTTAGTACGACAACAATCGCGATTTAGAGATCCATTACTACCAGAGAAAATACTCGCGTTAGGACTCTATCGCCTGGGTCATGGGAACTCGTATGTAAGCATTGGGCCATCGTTTAATGTAGGCAAAGCAACCGTTATTGAAGCGGTCCAAGACGTGGTGGAAGCCCTTTACGAATTACGCAATGAATACATAAAGTTTCCTGAAAGTAAAGCAGAAACGCGTGCGGCTACAGAAACATTTGAAGAACTCTCGGAGCTACCTAACATAGTTGGCGCGATTGATGGCTCGCATGTGAGAATAAAAGCACCAAAGGACAGTGCGGTTGACTATTTTAGTAGATATCAACAGCATGACTTTATAATTCAAGCTGTCGTGAATGGCCAATAACGCTTCTTAGATTTTGCATGTGGGTATCCTGGGAGCATGCATGATGCAAGAGTTTTACGTCGCAGCGCAATTTTTATGAGAGCAGAGGGAGGGGATATCCTCTCTGTGCCAACGTTCGTGCTTCAAAATGCAGGAAAATGCATCTCCGGGAGACTAAAATTTAAAAATTTACTCCGGGGGGCATTCCCCCTGGCCCCCCTAGAGGGGAAGAGCCGAAGGGAAAGGACCTTCGGCCCTTCCGATCGTGTGCCCACCAGCTCAAACTCATCACTGTCCTCCTGTTCAAAATCTTAATGAAACCCCTGCTTACCTAGTAAGAGACGCTAAGAGCGAGACGCAATGTTCGCTTTCTCATTGCAGTTTTGCTAAAAAAAGGTAACTACAAGTAATTCTTCAAAAGCTTCCTGCCTCTCAGTTTTACAGCTGCCGCGTGCAATGCTCCGATTCTGGCGTGCGAAATAAACGTTTAGAAAAAAGGCTCGTGCGTGCAATTGCCATACTCTGCAAAATGGTTACAGAACCAATAGGCCGGCCACTACCGACCATTGCCTTAATGTGCGTGGATGCCCATGGTCGAGAAACACAACAAGGAATCGGTGCAGCCGCGCGCGGACTGCAACAACTTCTGATCTCTTCTCGCTGGAATATTAACAATCAAACTGAATCAATTATAGTCGACCATAACCGTGCTACAAATGGTCACGCGTAAAGGTTCGTTGGAAGGCTCGCCATTCATTGTCCTAATCCTTCAGGAAATTGCCGTTGTGTGTCCATAAAGTAGAAAATCATAGATAAATCGTTTTTAAAAGTTACTGAATTTGTGACAACTGTTGAATCAAATTATAGCTTCAATAGAATAGTACAGTATGTTAGTTATTAGTCGGTTTTTTTTAGATTTGTTTTTTTTTGGGGGGGAGGGTCGATCAGATTGGTAGGGTAGGGAACAAGTGAGGAAAAATGGTGGGAACAAGGGAACACAGGCCAACTTTTGATGGGAACAAGGGAACATGGACCCCCTCCCCTACCCCCCCCCCCCCCCCCCTCTGGGAGACCCTCAATTCAAACTTGTGCGCACATGTGCTGTACTGCACGTCTGCACGTCTGTACTGTCATAGGTCAAGTAGTCCTGCGGCATAGCTCGAGAATTGTGCGATTTTTGATACAAGCAGCAAACTTTGCAGGATGATAAGCATACCCACACTGATCAAATCCTGATATAGTGCCAAGCTCAATTTTTCTTCTCTGGTTAGTTAGCGGCCATCAAAATTTTCATGCGAAAGACCCCCCGCGAAGTATTTCTTCTTGTTAAATTTCGAGAATCAAACTACGTTTTACTCCGAAATGCAGATATGAATGTTTAAATTAGGCCTCGAAATGTGATTTTGTTTTCTTTTTTAGGCTAATAATTTTCTCTTGCCAAAATTATTTGGTGAATACAGGCGTTAATTTGTATTTTTCCTGCACGTGCTGTTGTTGCGCTTGGAGTTGCTCCAGCACATTCGCTTGGTTTAAATTGCAGGAGTAAAATTGTACTTTACATTGCGTTTTTAAAATTCGGTGCAACTGTAGTCTGTATAACAATTGCATACATGTCTGTCAAGGAGAAAATGTTTAATTTTAAAACGCGAAGAATCCAAGCGTCGCCGCCTCAAGCTGTCGACTGGCTAAAATGTCTAAAATGTATTCTTTACCAGACGGAAACAAAGGAAAAAACTCAATGTCCTGCTAATTCTAACACTGTGCAAAACAGCGTATATCATGGTCCTGAAATTACCCAATACGAACCTGTATTCTTGAAGAATAGGGCGAATCCGGAGGTGCTGTGTTCAAGACACACTGCATGTGAATCGAGTGTCAGGACCCGCATTCTCTCCGAGTCGAACTTTTTCCCAGACATGGAAAATCCGATACCTAGACACGTCATTGAAATGCGGCGTGTCAAGGTCTGGAAGTTTCCTTTTTTTCTAGACTTGTCAAGAATAATGCCTTACCGTATACCAGGCACATTAGATCAAATTGAGCACTTTTTTCCCGGTCTTCGAAAACGACTTTTTGTTTAACAAAAGCTTTCGATACGAAACGCGTCACTCAGGTTTCCTTTTCGGAATGTCATGGTACGTGAAGTTTCCAAGCTTTTTATTGCATTGAAATTCAACGTGAAGTTTCCAGGCTTTTTATTGCATTGAAAGTCCATGGTACGTGACGTTTCCAAGCTTTTTTTTGCACTGAAATTCCACGGTACGTGAAGTTACCAGGCTTTATATTGCACAGTAATCAGAGAAATTCTACAGAACCCGAAGTTTCCAGGCTTCGTACTACCACTTGGGTCCGGGATACCTTACCATTGAACAACATTTAACTTCATAGTAAAGAAGTATTTTTTCGTTTGTCTCACGATGTAGTCACTTCCGATGTGGATCGCGACGTTTCGACTGCATACTGCTAGTCTTCTTCAGGCGATGGGGTCGACTGGTTACGCGTCACCTTATGAAGCACGATGTTCTGCTGTGATTGGTTGGTTTTCAACAGCTGTGATTGGCGCATTTTGATCCTCGTTGTTTCGGCGAATTGTTCCCTCGGCGGTCCGTAGTCGTATGGCTCTCCTGTTGTTGTGTTTCTTGATCGTGGGCATCCATGCTTCTGGAATTTCTATTCCACTGTCCCTGTTGATGTTGTTAGGGTTAAGTCTTATGTGGATCGCCTCTTTGACCCTGCGTGTGTACCAATGAGGATCACGATCAATAAACTTTACTTCATTCCAAAGCGGGTGGTGTCCGGTGTTGTTGACGTGCTCTGAAACGGCGGAGGTCTGGGTACGGGCGAATCGGATGTCTCGGTCATGCTCTTTTATTCTGTCTTGCATAGGTCTTCCAGTCTCGCCGATATAAACTTTACCGCATTCACAGGGGATTTTGTAAACCACGCCATCTTGTTTAGTCGGGTCAACAGCGTCTTTAGGCCGTACTAGGTGTGATCTAAGTGTAGTCTCCGACTTGAAAACAGCGCGTACGCCTTGTTGTTGTAGGCAGCGGCGAAGTTGTTCGGACAGACCTTTGACATAAGGTAAAACCGCAGTAGATTTGAACTCCGTCGTGGGCTCAGCACTGGTGTTGGGTTTTCTGGTCTTGGTAATTTTCTGCAAGAAAGAAAAAGGATAACCATTAGAAACAAGAACAGATGACAGATGTTTTTTCTCCCGATCCACATCGGAAGTGACTACATCGTGAGACAAACGAAAAAATACTTCTTTACTAGTGTGTTCACCACGATGAACAACAACAACCCTTTTTACGATATTTAACTTCATTTCACGAAGCAGGAGAATTAAATTTGGCGCCGGGTTTGAATCACAAACTTAAAAGGAAATTACCTGCAGAAAGCCACGACCAAAGAAGCAGCAAGCGGACACGTCTTTATCCAGAGGGCAGAAATGTTCCTGTGTGCCTTTTTTGTGAGAAAGCGGCGGCAGAGGGCGATTTAAGGGAGGCGTGTACAATAGATATCGACTTCGAATTGATCCTTGCCAATACCCTCAATCTTGTTCAAAGAGACTTTCATTGCTGGATCAGCTACGTCTTTCGATACAAGTGAGATCAAGTCTGTACTTTCTTCCTCAAACGGGTGGTGGTTTTGCTTGGGAGACTCCACATAGAGGTAGCAGCTCTCAAGGCAATATGATCTTTGCTCTTAGGAAGCGGGTGGACAGATGCTGTTGCGCAAGCCGGGATAACAACAACTGGAAGGGCGGAGTTATTAGTGACTTCGGCGCACATCACGCGTGCCAGAAATGCACATCAAGTCACTGCATCCTCATTATTAATACTCCAACACAGGGCTTACAAGAAGTATTCAGAATCTGTTGAAGATGCTCCTCCATTCCCCGAATGGTGCAATCATCAAGCAAGCAAGATCCCGCAGTTCCAATTCTGGAATATGATCCTCAAGTTTGAGTTACTAATTCTCATCCTAGTACGGTCCTTTTGAGAGTCGAACTTCAGACTGTACACTGCAGTATTGACGGTAATTACCCCTTGGCTGTTCCCTCTAGATCGCACCAATAATGCGCCGTGGTTACCTGTCCACGTAAGGGACATGTCAAACTTCCAAACAGACATCTGCACGTCTACAACGAGCTCATGAGTGGTGAGTACAGAAGACAACTAACGCATTTTCGTCTACACCACTAGAACAAGCTCATGAGCAGAACAACGAGTTAATTAAGGGAGAGTGGGTTTATTGGAATCATTGAGAATCCTAATGCTCTTTTAAGGTGGGTGGTGGCTGGACCGGAGCTGGCAAGAATGGTGAAAGAGTTTGAGTACGCAGAACAGAAGAAGGACAACCGCGATCATACCCTGACGCCTCACCATAAGCAATCTACTGCAGGTCAAGTACGGTTCACCAGTCACATTCAATATCTTGTTTCTAAAATCGAAAAGCTTGGCAACCCGTTTGAGGAAGAAAGTACAGACTTGATCTCACTTGTATCGAAAGACGTAGCTGATCCAGCAATGAAAGTCTCTTTGAACAAGATTGAGGGTATTGGCAAGGATCAATTCGAAGTTTTCATAAAAAAGGCTTTTGGAGATATCTAAGCCAATAGACCACAGTATTTCAAGAAACGCCCTTCCTTTGTGGAGACCTGTGCCGAAGAGTTAAAACAGTTAAATCAGTTAAAACGGATTTGCCTGGGCAACAAAGAAACCAAAAAGTGCGATCATTAGAACGTTCACACGCCAAGTGCTACACTTGGGTGATTCCCCCACAAACCAAAAGCACGTGCCTTTAAAAAAAAAGAAGGGAAATATGGAGATTTTAGAAAACGAAGTACTGCAAATTATTAAACTGTTTTTAAATACATTCAGCTGATATTAATTGTCATCTCTTTGATACATTTTTCTCTCTTTTCTGGACTTCCGAAATATCAGCCGGATCGGCTTCAAAAAATCCTCAATGCCGCAGCAAGACTCATCTGTCTGGTACCCAAATTTGATCATATTTCACCTTATTTAAAAGAACTTCACTGGTTACCCGTAGAGTTTCGGATCGAGTTTAAAGTAATATATATACATAGCCCAAGCCTAACAGCGTCGCACTTTGAACAAGCTTAACTAAGGTGAAACTTAACTAAGGTGAAACTTAACTAAGGTGAAACTTAACTAAGGTGAAAGGTTGGAAGCATAAGAATTAAGATTGACGAACGGGCTATTTTCAATTTTAGCAATTCTGAAAAACAGTAAGTTACGCGACCGTCTGCACAGTACATTTTTATAGACCGCACAAAAGTTCACAAAAACAACTTTTCTCTGTCTAGAATAACTAGTACCACTAGTTTCCGAATAAAATACAGTTTATGTTTGTCAAAAATTGCCCGAGAAACTGATTTGAAAATCAAAAACTGCAAAAATACACAAACATATTTGCATAAGGCGATGCGAGTGAAGATAGAACTATACTATAAAATCAAAGTCTTGTTTTGTTTGCATAAAATCGCTTTTCAATCTATCTAATGAATGAACAAACACATAAAAATGGACAACACAATCTTCTTTCGAAAAAAATTATTCAAATCTCCATTAGTTTACGTTTAAAAGCAAAACGCGTACCATTTAATTATAGCTCATCGAGTTCAAGCTTTCTTCGATGAAATTCAAGAAATCGATACAACTGAATTTAAGCACGTTTTAAAATCAATTCTCCAAAACTAACAATAACACTAATAAAAAGTCACTCACAGATTGATATCAACATAAATTCTCATCGAAAACTGTAATCTGTTTTACCTTTAAGTCCCTCGCTTGCTTGGAAATTTAAATCTCCGCTTCTGGTTCTGAAATCCGTAGAAAACAAAAATCTCCCGCATTGATAAAAACGTAATACATGAAGTTCCTCGAAGCAAGATTTTATCCCTGAAAGCTCGTCTTTTTCCACTAAAGCGACTTCTGAGTATACCTTAATTAGTATCCCTGTTTTGAGTAGCAAACCGCGAAAAAATGCAGGAAAATAACGACTTTAATTCTCCGCTAGACACAACAAAACAACTAAAGTGTTTACCGAGCTCACGGCTGTGTGGCCGCGCGAAAAACAAAGCCTTGCTTTCAAGATCCCGGATGTTGTTCCAACACGGCGGGCGGGCGGGCAAACACGTGCCCGCGAAACATTCCGCTAGCCATGACCATGAAAAATCACGGCATAGGTTCTATGAGTATGGAGCTGCGCAGCCAGGCCTTCGGCCTGGCAAGTGCTCCGCTATTATTACTTGTTTTCAAGGCATTAAATGGTATGGCTCCACGTTATATTAAGAAAAAGGCATCAACCAGAAGTTCTCTGAGACCTAACGATCTTATTTTGTTAGAGGTGCCTCGGACCAAATGCAAGACTTTTGGTGATCGAGCATTTGCCTTTGCTGGTCCATCCAAGTGGAATAAACTTCCATTGTCAATTAGAATGGCGCCGAACTTAGATACTTTCAAGAAACATTTGAAGACATTCTTATTCAAAAAAGCATATGACAGTTAGTTATATACCCAGACGTTTATTTATTTTATTTCTTAGTTTTTATTTATTAATTTTATCTCATTAATTATTCATTTTATTTTTATTATTATACTGTTAGCTGCTCCTTTGTTTTAAAGCGCTTTTGAAAATCTAATATAAAAAGTGCTATATAAATTGATGATTATTATTATTATTATTATTATTATTATTATTTTACAATGATATTTAAACGTGTAAATAAATCAGATGAGTGCTTCTTTTGAATCGTAAGTCAGACTTCGAAAACGCTCTCAGAAAGGAGTTCACACTACAAGTCCGTACCAAGTGCACTTCAAGTGCACTTAAGAGCCTTAGTGAGAACCGGCCTATTATTATTTCAGTATTTTTCTTTTACATTTTATTCATAAGCTCTATTTCCCTAGTCATTTTCAGACCTATAATCATTTCAATTTTCTAGACTATATTTAAGGTTAAATCGCAGAATCAAAACGTAATTTCAGACTAGAAGTATACAATTCAAATACCCATATTCAACTCCAATTTGCAAAATAATAGTTCCATTTAGACCAAACTGCTAAACAAAAACAACAAACAAGCAAACAAATCCTGTATAATTGTAATCTGAAACTTGATTAAATAAAATACTACCATTTATATCATACCTTTTGGTGCTGCGCGTACCTGTATTGCAGCAATTGTAATATATAGGGCCCCGAAATTTTGGAGGAAGGCAAATGGAAGGGTTAAAGAATTTATTTCAATGATTTTACATAAAGACATAAAAATCAACAACAACAAGGGAACCCAAGATTGAGCATATAGATATTGTGATAACGAAGTTTGGTTGTTAATTGGTTCCCATGCATATGATCGCCAATAATGCTCGACGCTTGATCGCCAAAAAGGTGTTCAGCGATCGTAGCGACTATACGGAAACATTGCAAGCAGCATGCAGGCTTTGAATAGAGATGGAGCTATCGTCGTGACCAGCCTTATAGCCTGCCTTCAGGCTTATAGCCTGCCTTCAGGCAGTTTCTTTGTGTTCCGAATAGTGATCACACCATCAAAACAAAAGATCAAAAAAAAAAAAAAAAATGAAAAGAAAATAAACGATACCCACACCACAACATTATAGGTAACCAACAATAGTTTCCACAACACCAAGATATAACCGCTTTTAGCGATCGTGAGCGATGGCCTGCGATTGCTGGCGATCGTAAGGAAACCAGTTTTATGTTTAGAACTACCAATTCTGATTTTTACACGGTTCTTGTTGTTGTTATTGTTATAATTATGCAGTCAGTTTCTGTTATTCCGCTGATAATATAAACTACTTCATAATACACCCAGTGTTAATTTTCGCGACAGCTTAAATTTCGCGATTTTGTTAGGGCGATATTTTGCGAATTTAGAAAATTAGGAAAAAATGATTAAAATTGACTGAAAACTCGAAAATTTAATGTCGCAAAACTAAAATTTCCTGTAATTAATAAGGTATGTTCAATCGACTTCATAGAATTGGACTTGTACGTAAATTGACATTTTTATCCAATATTAGCTTTTCATTGTGAAAATTGAGCGTGTTGCTCGTTAGTCGACAATATCAAAATGTAAAGTAAATTGTTTAAATATAGCAACGTTACGTAGTAACTGTTTATATTGAGCAGCTGCATATTTTTTCATATTAGTTAAGAGTTTTAACGGATAACAGTCGCCATGATTGAAACAAAAGCGGTTTACCACACCGCCTATTAACAATAAAAAACTTCGCTTCCAGAGGAGATAACTCGCTCGACTGAAGTTTCATTGGCTACTGCGGAGTGAAGCGAAAACGATTTTGCATGCATCAAATTATCATTATTTAATCTTTTGGTTTATGATGGACTTTTTCCAGAATCTTCCTCACAGGTCGTAATGGCGGCGACTGAAGATTGAATGATATATTTTCAGTTTGTAAGTTGTTATCATGGCTGGGCCCAAGTCAGCGCTTAAGTTCTCATCCCTACAAAAGTACACACGGAAACGACAACTGTACGCGAAAAATGGATTTTACCTTGCAATACATTCAACTGGAGAAGTGACGGGAACAAGCGACGAAAGTTGTTTATACGGTAGGAAAACAAAACATTTCGAACTTGCATAATCACTCTCGATATCATTAAGCGTGTTTCTAAGATATTTTGGGTAACAAATATTGCTTCTTCTCTTTAAGAAATCGATTAAACCTAGCCATGTTGTCGCTCTTTTGGGCATGTTACCACATCTATAAGCCGCAGTTCGCGCTAAATTAAATATATCAAAAACGCTTAAAAGCGACAAAATTTTGAATGTTTCATTTGGCCCTCTTGGTGAACATAAATTAAAAATATAAGTGTTTCAGCGCACCTGAATTGTTTCAGCGGACGTTAATTGTTTCAGCCGACCTGAATGCAATTGCATTTTTGTGTAGCCCAGTTCAGAATAGATAAAAAAAGAAATTATTTTAAATAATCAAACTCACAGGTTAAACGTCTTTAAGAATAAATGAGAATATGCAAAATATATAAAAAATGAAATGGGTGAATCCATGGAAACCTAAAGGAAACGCTATTGTAATGGAGTTTGTAACAAGAGATCAATGTAGCATGCGCAACCGTTTCCCATCGAAAGAAGACATTTTAAACTAATTTCTGTTGGAATGATTTTCATACTTTTTTCTTTTTGTTTACTATTTGTTATGCGCTGTTATTTAATTAGGCATTAAGGGTTTTAAACTATAAACACTTACAAAAGTGAAATGTAGCCGACTAATGAAACTCGCATTGATGTCATTTAACTATCAAAAGGGCTAGGTTGCCATTTGAGAGATGCAATTATCATTTTCCTTCTAACTTTTGATTTTACATTAGCTCCGTAATTTTCCATATTTACTTAAATTTCAATATGGCACACTGAAGGCAAATAAAAATACATTGAAGTGTTTGCTTTCCTTGCCGAAAATTTACCTTAACTCACCTTTCATTGTCGGATCAAATTATTGAACTTCATTGCCCTTATAATAATCATGGAGTTTAGGATTTATGCAGAGGTGTGTCCATCAGTAGTTTTAAGGCCCGGCCAAACGAACGCAACATTTTCAACGCAACATATTGCAACATCGTTGCGCGCAAAGTGTTAACACGCGTTTGGCCACCCTGTTGCAACCTGTTGCAACATATTGCAACATATTGGATTGTATTGGATCAAATTTAAACACTTTCAAACTTGATTCAACGCCATCCAACATGCCGCAACCTGTTGCAACAGGGTGGGCAAACGCGTGTAACACTTTGCGCGCAACAATTTTGCAAGATGTTGCGTTGAAATGTTGCGTTCGTTTGGCCCAGCCTTTACGGACGCGACGCGACGGCTAACAGTTTCGGGATAACATATGCCGTAGAATGTCGGTTATAAGCCAGCCACGGTTATAGGCCCATAGGTTTCGTAACATAACATTGTTCCAGTTGTACCCTATATATAAATACACCACAGTTCCTTAACAGCAATTCTTTACAAAATATTTGCACCAAATTAACCAAAATAACGTTACTTTTTTTTTTATCAAAATATGTTTTGCTTTCTAGCCAGAAACCCCTTACGAAGTTGTACAGATCTTCTAACCGGCCTTTTACGGTATATGCAGGTCGACCGTATATCTGTGAGGCATTCTTAGAGCAAGCTTTAAGCAGAATGTGCCTGAGATAGTTACTTGTGATAGCAATGGGCAATGATGGTGCACAGTCTTCTTAACTATATATGTAACAAAACTAGAACAAGCGCAGAGGGACATTGATTTTTGCAGTGAGCAATTCCGTGTCACAAGGAGTATGTTTTAATACGTGCTTTTTTTTCACAATCAAATCATTTTACATCTTGTGCTCTTTCTTGTACTTTAGGCGTTTTACAGTTTCTTTCTGTTGGCCCGGATCTCATTGCTATCTGGGGACTTAAAGCTAAGAAGTATCTGGCAGTAGACAACAAAGGGAAAATCTTCGCCACGGTAAGGTCTTTGTACTACATTTATCTACTTTAGATTATTGTCAAAATTGTATCTTCATTCCTTTACCACTTGCGTCAATAAACCGGACATGCTTGTTTTTATTCAATTCCCGATCTCGATGTTACATTTTTTTTCTTTTACTTTTCCGATTGGTTGGCGCAGCACTCCTCCTTATCGACCTTTAACCGAAATTTCATAACATACATGTTTGTGGTGTGTAAATAATTTTCTTTCCTACCACGATAAAATTTTACGAGCAGTTTTTACGATAACAAAGGTATGTTTTTAATATGAAGATTTCCTTCTCCTACCACCAAAATACATACGGAAGAAGTTGTAAATTAAAAAGAAGACGCACCAAACTTTTTAAACTGACTCTAAACAATAAAAAAAAAACAATAGAACGTGTGTACGGAATTGAGCAAAATATAGACTAAATCTCTTGCTTACAATGAACTTAAAACTTTAAAAATTTCTTTCAAATTTACAACATTTTGGTAAGTTTAAGTTAATTGCACAGAAGAAAATTATTCCTACTATCATGCAGAACGTTTTCAGTAGAACGCAGGTGTAAATTTAATTTTATAAATAGCACCTGACAGTTATCTTGTTCATGGAGCAAGCAACCAAACGCAATTTTATGTTGTAAAGAGTCAAGATCGTCCATCTATCGATGCCATTGTAGCTGAGGTGCATGACCGATAGTGGTTCTTACAAAGTTGACGATTTTATTCCAATCATCCAGACTATTATTTCGTTATTCTCTGAATCTTTTCGAAACTATATTAAAGCTTTCATCAAACTTTGCGAGGTAAAAACACTAAAATAGTACAAACAAGATTTGGTGAGTTTTTGAATCATTCATTTGACAGTCATTTGCCATTGTTTTAGCAAGATTTCATAAACAAGCCTGGCTCTCGTCCTTCACTCGTCCCCAGACTCCGGGAAATTTTTATTGGGAAAATTGGAGTTTTCCGACGCCCAAAACTATGGGAAATTTATTTTTTTTTTACGCATTTCAATTTCAGAACATTTTTTATACATATCAAAGGACCAAAAACAACAAAAAAGAAAATTCATGTCATATACACTTTAATTAACTCGTGCTTACTGAATAAGAAATCATTATAACCTACGCACGCTTCACTCAATTGGTTATTTATTATCTCAGATTAATTTAATCCACAGCTATGGAATGAAAAAATATAATGTATTTTCATAACACAAAAATGCATAGTAGTTTTGCATATTTCATCACAGCTCTGCCATCCTCTGTTTGTGTGGTGTGCTGTGCGTATGTATCGGTTTTTAAAACTAACCTCAAAAAAAGGCGAAATTTAGAGCTATTAAAACTGATGAAAATGAAGTAAAAACTTTTGAAACCACTACCTTATACATACCTTTGTTTTTCTGTTCTTATTTTGCGATTTGTGAATGCTCGCGAAAGCGGTGTTTTCAAAATAAAGGTTTTTTTTATAAATACAGAGATAACATAACTACTAAAATACTTAGTTTCGTTTCCATTGAAAATTGTCTGCAAAAAGTCGATTTCTTCTTGTTTATGAAAGGTAGAAAAGGGCTACTTTTCATAATCAAGAAGAAATCGACTTCTTGTAGACAATTTTCAACGGAAACAAAACTAACTATTTTAGTAGTTAATGTTTATCTCTGTATTTATAAAGTGTTTTGCATTTTTCTTGATAAAAAACCGTTATTTTTATTGCTTGATTTCTTAGTCACTTATGGAGTAAAATTGTTTCAATGTTTTTGCTAATATGTTTTCTTTTTTTTTTGCTTCTACAACCTAAGGACGCTGAAAAAAAGGAATGTGTATTCCGCGAGTTTTTTGGTAAGAACTTTTACAACATTTTTCGTACATGTCATTCAGACACGGATGGAAAAGGGTGGTATTTGTCAATGGACGAGCATGGTAAAGTTAGCGCCGAGAAAGTAGCTTATAGCGATGAACCGAGACTTCACTTCATCGTTAAAACGATTAAGGACAGCAAAGATGAAGGTGACGGAAATGAATGCGCTTCCAATGCACAAAATACCAACAGCAACACAAGGGACGATAAGAAAACGAAGAAAGACTTTGGACTTCCCTCGTCTGAAGTTGTGTGGATTATGCAGCATCCGTACCAGTATCACGAAAGTATGTCAGATTTCATGTCAAGTACACCCAGTCCTCCCAGTTCCTCGTGTATTTCTGGCAGTTCGGCGTCTACAGGGGAATGGACAGGATCAGGCGATAATTCAACCTCAGTCTGAGCAGCAGCTGTTAAATGTTATCAACTGCAAGATTTGTTTTGAAGTAAACATGACTAAGGGGAACTAAAACGTTCGATGGCAGCGTGGCACTTGGTTGGACACATGAACAATTAAAACTTGATGAAATCAAAGTGCCAGAATTTATGTAAAAAAAAAAATCCGAACGTTTCGGGCTTTGCCCTTCTTCAGTGGATGTCCTTTCGTTAGAAAATGTGCCACGACATCAATGTTTTTAATAAACTTCTGTTTCTTTTTCCGCGCTGTTGACAAGCCCCAAGTTTGAAAATGAGGCGCATCTCCTGCCGTTTCCTTTGCTTGTTTCCGCCGCGAACATACGTCGACTGAAGAAGGGCAAAATTCTTTTTTAAAATGTTATTAAGCTGGATAATGTAGATCTAATTTTTAACTTCTGCCTATTCTAATATGAAGACGCGTAGGCGTGCTGGTATAGTGGTAAGCGCGTTGGACTTTAGACCCGAAGATCGTGGTTCAAGACCTGATCTCAGTCGTAGTGTTGTTTACTTAGACAAGAAACTTTACTATGCAATATCTCTCTCCACTCAGGTGTATAATATAAATTGGCACCGGTGGCAAAATACTGGGGGTAGCCCTGTGGTGGGACTAGCATCCCTTCCACGGGAGAGTAGCAATATTCCTAGTTGCATCATGCTTCACATTAACCGGGTTAAGCTTCGCTCGCTATTCGCTCGATATTCGAAGCTTCGCTCGCTCGGTTTTCAGTTAACGGCTATTCACCGAGGAAGGGACAGAAGTCCCGAAACGTCTGAACATTTAGTTTCAAAAGCGCTTTTTTAACTTTTTTTCAAACATATTCATTTGATACGATTGGCGCTACACAGTTCATATCTATTATGATTTTAAGCTTCGCTCGTGTGTGCCACCCTTGTCTCCTATGACTCTTTACATTTACGATCACTATAAAAGCTCTTGCTTTGCAAGGTGGTTCTTACTTTTGAGTCTCTGGAAGAAATTATAAAATGTGACCATTCAAATGATAGCTTAGTTCAGTGATACGTTCCAGTACTGTTTCAACTGTTTATTTCATTTTATAATGAGATATAAAATAAATTATCAAACATTTGCGCTTTGTAAAATTGAACGATTTTACATATTGTCAAATCTCATGCGAAGGAACACATGCACGCAGCTCAACATGGCGGCTATAACCACACCTTTAATAGAATACCGCTGACCAAAGATAGTGGGCTCAATTGCACAGGTAGCCCACTGCTGAATAACAATATAATTACATCATGATATATAACACCTCCCCTCTAAGCTGATTGGGGTAGGAACAATAACAATAAAGTCAGTAACAATATCAACAAGAGTTTAAATGTTCAGAGTTCAAATTTGCTCAATCAATCTCTGAGGAGGCTTGGACACCCGACTAGATCTGCGTGGAACTGGAATAGGCTTCTGGGCTGGAGCTGGAGTAGTTGTCTCAGTAGAACTGGAATCTTCAGCTGGCCTTGGATCTGGAACTACTTCTCTAGCCGGAGAAGGGTTAGGCGCTAGAGTTGGTAACTGCTCGTCGACTGGTTCAATTACTGATGGGTGTGGCACTCCTATCTCTGGACCACAGAGATCAGACTTGACTGTCAACTGCTGCACATTGACCTAAGAGCTGGTCTACGTGGCGACGCCAGGTGAGATTCGCATCTCTCAACCGAACTAGGTAGGAATAAGGTGCTGTCCTGTCCACGATAGTCGCTGGTTGCCACTTGTCACGTGACCTGTAGTCGCGAGCTAGGACTGAGTCACCGACCTTGAATTCTCTCAGTTTAGAGTGACGATCATGGTGATGTTTCATTTCTGACTGCTTTCCTTCTACTCTGCTGGCTATATCTGGTTTCATGATAGAGAGTCTGGTTCTGACTTCTCTGCCAACGAACAGTTTGGCGGGACTGGTTCCTGTTGTGACGTGAGGTGTGCTACGGTAGGTGAGTAGGAAATTAGATATCTTGCTACCCAGGTCTGGCTGAGTCTTTGATGATTCCAGGAAGCGCTTAAAAGACTGTATAAACCTCTCAACCTGACCATTAGAAGATTGGTGGTAAGGAGATACAAGCACGCGGTGTGCTCCATTCTGCTTCAGGAAAACCTCATAGTCTGTCGACTGGAATGGTGGACCACGGTCGCTCACAACCTGTTCAGGAATGCCGTATCTTGAGAAGACACTGCGCAAGGCAGATATTGTAGCGTCTGCATTAGTCGTTCTCATTGGACCAAACACTTCTGGCCACTTGGAATAGGCGTCGACCACGATGACGAAATGCTGATTGTTGAAGGTAGCGAAGTCTACGTGTATACGCTGCCAGGGTCTGGAGGGCCAGATCAACGGTCGTAATGGCGCACTAGGTGGGTTGGCTCGGACTCGATTGCAATCATCACATGAACGAGCCATCTCCGATATATCGTCGTCAAGGTTGGGCCACCAGAAGTGACCACGAGCCATGGCCTTCATTCTTGACACTCCTGGGTGTGCCCAATGCAACTCATCTAAAACTCGTTGCCTGAGGGTTGTGGGAATGATGACACGAAATCCCCACATGAGACATCCTTGCTCAACGGAAAGCTCATACTTGCGACTGAAGTAAGGTTTCAATTCTGGATCCTCACATTGTGACATGTGCCACCCCTCCTGTGTGAGGTGAAGAGCTTTGGACAGCGTCTTGTCATGTGCCGTCTCCGTGGCGATGCGCTGTGCTGAAACCGGAAGCCTCTCAATGGCTTGTGCTGCTACCTTGTAAATGTGCTCTTCGACACTTGCATCCTTGCGGTACCCTTGGGGTAGTCGTGACAGAGCATCGGCATTGGCAATAGAAGATGAGGAACGGTACTCTATCTTGTATTGGTAAGATGACAGGAGTAGGGACCAGCGTTGGAGCCTGGCTGCCGCGAGTACTGGTGTCGCTGAATCTGGAGCAAAAATCCTGAGCAAGGGACGATGGTCAGTATACAGAATGAATTCCCTCGCATAAACGTACATGTAGAACTTAGTCACTCCAAATATTATTGCTAGACCTTTCTTTTCAATATGGCTGTAGTTACGCTCTGCTTGACTTAAAGATCTGGATGCATATGCTATTGGCTTCTCTGTGCCATCAGCTAGCCTATGGGAGATGACAGCTCCAATGCCGTATGGGCTGGCATCACATTCCAAAACTAGGGGTAGGTTAGGATTGTAGTGAACCAGGACCTTGTCTGAAGTTAGAGAGCTCTTAGCTTGTTGAAATGCATGTTCACATTCCTTGGACCAATGAAATGTCTGTCCCTTTTGCAGGAGTTCGTTTAAAGGGTGCAGGATGGAGCTTAGGTTTGGGATCCATTTGCCATGGTAATTGACCATACCCAAAAAGGACCTTAGTTGAGAGACATTCTCGGGTCTGGGAGCGTGCTTCAGTGCTTCAACCTTATCTGCAGTGGGTGCGATTCCCTCTTGCGAAATAACACACCCCATGTAAACAACTGATGTCTCCATGAACTTGCATTTCTCAAGTTTGAGCCGCAAACCATACTCCTTGAGCCGCTGGAGAACCTTCTCGAGATTCTGAAGATGTTCAGTGTCATTGGATCCTGTTACCAATATGTCTTCCTGGATACTGGCAACATGGTCTAGACCTTGGAGAATAGTGTCAATTGTTTTCTGGAACAGGGCGGGGCTAGACGCGATTCCAAATGGAAGCCTTTTGTAACGATAAAGGCCTCTGTGGGTGTTAATCGAAACGTAGTGTATATATCATGATGTAATTATATTGTTATTCGAAGCTTTTGTTTACATTGTAAGTTATTCTCTGGAGTTATAGCGCTAGGTAATTTGCAGTCTGATTGCGGTTTTGTTATTTAAGCACGAGTAGTTGAATTGTCAGGTCTATTGTATTTTTTGATCACTATTTTGTTAGCGTTACCGTTACCGTTAACATTAACGTTAATCTTTTTTATTTCACATTTTTCTACTACAAGCCTCCTATTATAGGAAGTTAAGCACGAGTTAAATAAACGTATTTTTATTCTTATTTGTTTCAATAAACGCCACCATGACGTCCTATAAAAAATGTAGAATCTGACATATTCAAGTTATATTGTGGCATTTCTACTTTTGACAATCTGCTGCAATAGAAAATATGGTACAATTGAATCAAATATTATTACATGTACTTCAGAGTGGCATATCCAGGCTACATCATAAGGGGGGAGAGGGGTAGTGAATAACGAGGGGAGGGGGAGGGGTTGAAGATAGCGGGGAGGGGGGGAGGTCTACTCCCCTTGATCCGCTACTGCTTCAAATATACTAATTAAAACATTTAAAACACATCACAAGATCAATCGTGTTTTCAATAAGCGTCCAGTTATCATTAAGAGAATAACCGTGATTTAAGAGCCAATTTTTACTATAAACGACCTGGGTAATCATTCGCAATCTACGGTTGACTCAGTCAATGACATGCCATGTCAGTCACTGACATGATGTTAACAACTAATAAAAACGGTAATTTCATACAATTATGGTAACCTCTTTTGATAACCTTTACTGGCAGCAAAATGTTCAACTTTGTTCAGAAGCAGATCACACCTTAATTGATCTTACAAATTACATACACCTAAAAATGGTCGATGTTATTCATCCTCAAAACAGCCATGGAATGTTCAGGCGAGCTTTGCTCGCAGTGAAAAAACAACCACAGCGAAAAGTGTTGATGTTGACGGTCTCACTAGGTTTAAGCATTGTGCTATCCGAGCGATATATGGTGTCCAGTTAGGGGAAGCCCAATCGCATTCATATTAAATAATCTTCGTACTGACTGATGTAGTTAGCATATCTTGCATCCGCGTCGACAAGTTGAACGAACCCATTTGCTGGTCTTACAGCTTCCCTGCTTCGTCCATATCTTGCACATCACGTGATTATCAGAACACCTATGAACTATAATAGAATATAATATTTTATAGTCGATAGCACAGAGAGCCCTAGAGCTGAGTATGTCAGAGTGGGAGAAGGTTGGGGAAGGGATTAGAAACCTTCACGATAAAGACTATTGTAACAGCCAATGCTCGACCGCGACATTTTGAAAAAAAGAACCGTTAAAGCAGCGGAGTTGTTTTGGAATTGTCAAAAATAATGCTCGTTTTTCACCCTTATGATTAACCCTTTATTTCATTCCAAGAAAGACAATCAGTCAGGGAACTTATTAAGCCGTCTGTTATATTGCAATGGGAATAATCGCTGCTGAAGGAATCGCTTATTTTACAGTTGTGTGCTTAGAGAAATGGGTTTTAGTTGAAGCGAGACGAGTTGACATAACTTTGATACAAAATCCCCTTGCTTTTCCCATGTAAGTCATATGGTTGTTCTCATTCTTACTACAAGTTATATTCACGAAGACAGTATCACATTTAATTCAACTTCATCCTCGTTTTCCACACAAAAGCCAGGTCACTTAACAGAAAACTGTAAAATTGGATATTTTCCATTGTTAATGGATCTTTTAAATATCGAAACTGGGTCTTTTGGGGAAGAAGGTGAGAGAGCTGGAATACACTAAACGACAATTTTACGTGTAGGACAGTAAAAAAAGAACCATGAGCATTCGGTCCAAAGTTTACGTACTTTAAAAAATGAGCAGCAGTCTTTTATCAGGTTTAAAGCTCTTGATGAAACCGATAGTCTTTTCACCTGATAAAGCATGTGCTGCGAATTTTTTGGAACGACTTCAAAAACATTCCTTACAAAGGTGTCCCTGCTGGGGTTGAACAACTGTTCTTTTGTGCATACAAGGAAAGCAAGTGGACTCATTAGCATACAACAAATGTGCCGATACACCAACTGGCTACGACGAAGTGATCATGGTGTCCCGTCTCCTGTCGAAAGTTTGGGAATTTTAAAGTTCTGAGGTAAAAAAATAATATATAATCTTCTAGAAAATGCTATACCGAAATTGACAGGTAAGGAGGATAAAACGGCTTTCACTTATTTTGTCAGTGGCAGAGCATTAGAACAAGAAGAAATAAGCAGCTTTCATCGCTGAATCAACATGCTTTCCTAAACATTTACACGTGGCCACTGGTGTCATTAAAACAACGGGTTACTTGCTAAGCTGCTGGTTGCTTATTTTGTTGGAGAAGTTTCCAAATGAAATGTCAAAAGATATGGTATAATATGCAGTGAACAAAATATTAAAGTCACCATAAAAGTACTAACAATTCTGAGTAATCACTATTCATATTTAGTATATTCTTGATATAAAAATCACTGTAATTTATATAAATATCATGGCGAAGATTAAAAATCATTGTCATTAAAAAAAATAAAAAACCCACTTTCCTCAAAGACTGAAATCAAATCCATCTTCGGACGTTTCAAAATGATGGTATATTACCAGGGGTCAATTCAATACAACTTTTACAAGTGTAATTTACAGGTGTACCTATTGTTTTCAACCTCTGAAACAATGGCTACACTTGTGAATTACACTCGTAAAAGTTTTATTGAATTGACCCCAGGTAGAAAGGTTCATGCACGCGATTGATGTGCCCCATGTTATAGGCTAATATGCTTATGAGTTATTAATGATTTTTTTTAAATTTGTATTAATTATGCACAATTTAACTGGGGCAAGGTTTGGTTTGGTTTGATGGTATAGGTTATGGCTTATGTGGCACAAACCTCTCTTTAGCATACACTTCTTCTGAAAGCACCTTCGAACGCCAGGAGGTTTGGTTTGCCCTGTGCACAATGACCAGCTCAATGGCTTGTTGTCATTCGTGGCACAATGTATTCCTCTTATCTGGTGTCCATATCCACACGTTTTGGAACATTTGCTCCACGAACTAACCTGAAGAAAAGAAACAGCGTTTAATAAGATTTGGATCGAGAATATGTAAACAACTTTCTACATGTACAGTCTGAAGCCTGATGTGTTCTCATCACGTACTCACCTGCCAGACAGGCGATGATGGAGCTCTAGTAGTTTTTGGTGGGCAAGGTTTGGTGTTGCACCTGCGAAGGTATCAATTGAAATTAATAGTGATGTTAATTTTATTGCTCCCATTTTCAGGACGTAATCCACAAAAACACTTATGGTCTAATGATCAGATGGTGTCAAGCAGAAGGTAGCAAAATGCTAGGATAACCCTGCAAAGGTCGCGCATTTCTTTCCAGTTAATAAAAATATAATACCCGCGGGATTTCTCAATGAGCATTTCCTTGAATTGGGTCGAAGTATCAGCTATTTAATTCAGCGAGGCGCAACAAGTCCGAAACAGTTGCCCATGCCTAGTAATACTTGGGCTCACTCGTTTTCCTCTTTTCAATTTTTGCTGACATATTAGAAAAGAAGGGGTTATGAATGTTCGTTACCAAAGTGGTCTTAGTGCTTGGTATTGCATCGCATACGAACACATTTGTCGATATTTAACCCTATTCAGACTGGGGGGGGGGGGGGGGGGCTTTTCGATCCCCCCCCCTCCAGTAAAATTGTGATAACTCTTACACCGAAATAGCTATGAGGCTGAAATTTTCTGACTTTTCCTAAAATTTATCTAGGGACATTTTGGTATCCATAACATGTCAGTGTGATTAACCATGTTGCCATGGCAACCGGACTTGACACATAGGTTTTCAAAATATTAAAATATGGTGATTTTTTTATTTTAAGATCTTGTTCTTTGACTTATAGTGCATTTTCTTGTTAGAATAGTTTCTTCTTGGGACTAGTTCTTGAAAGACATCAACAATTTTTAACATCAAATATTTGGGGGGGGAGGGGTAGGTAAATTTTTGCTCTCTTTTACCTATAGACAAAAAAATTGTACTATTTATTAAATAACGCTTCTAAGTTCATTGTTTGGATAATAGACATTAGTTTGATACGTGTTTTATACATTCTGATCCTTTTCTCTTTTAGATATTTTTTAAATTTTAATTTAAACAAAAAAAAAGGAAATCCAAGATGGCGGATCCAAGATGGCGGATCCAAGATGGCGGACAATAATTTCAAAATTATAGTTTTATCGCCTTTTTTTGCTTTTTCTCGCCTTACAAGTGTGTCCTTGTTTGTATTTATTATGTTTTAATATTAAAGGGATGATTTTACAGTTATATTTGATATTGTAAGTATCTGGATGGAAAAATATCAAAGAAACGTCGGAAAAACAAAAATGACGTCATTGTGACGTCATAATTGGGTATGGCAGGTCAAAACTGGGTGTGAGGTTTCCTTGTATGGAGGTGAACATTGTGTCAAAATTTCATGGTCCTAGCCTTACTGGTTCCAGAGATATGAAGGGGGGGGGGGGTCCGAGGAGCCCCCCCCCCCCCCCCCGTCAGTCACAGATTGCCCAAAAAAGCCCAGTCTGAATAGGGTTAACCTTTCCAGGTGAATCAGGTAAATCTGAGTCACTGCACGATACGGATCACTGGAAAAAAAGTAATGGCAGGATGAGCCACTAATCATCATCGGTATAACAAAAATGTGAGTTATGTGTATATTTTATCTCTTTTTTTTCTGTAGTTCATTTTTACTTTTCTTACTTTAGTTCAGTGATCGGCGCATTTTTTTTGCACAATTTCCAGGAAGTAGAAATCATATCTTTGCCAGCACACTTCTTGGTCCGCCGTTTGAATCCTCCTCCACAAGTTCTACTACATTCTCTCCAGTCACCCACGTGCCATTTGTATTGAGAGGGGCATGGTTTCATATTGCAGTCTTTCCAGGCTAAAGGCGGGGCGTCTTTTCAACAAAATAATTAAATAGTATTAGAGTTAGCTATCACCTTCGATATAGGTCCTCTATATTTAAATAGAGTCGAAGCAACTGTATACGACAATACTTGTCTTCGGAAGTCAAGGTGGTTATAGAGTCCGATAATTGTACTTTACCAATGAAACTTTAATACATTATGGCTTTTATAATGATTTAAATATACCTTTACATAAATAATTTTCCACTTTTTTGCTTTTTTGATCAGCACAGAATGTCGTTCTGTTTCTCTGTCCTCCACCACAAGATACCGAGCACTCGTTCCAATCTTCAGTGTGCCACTTGTAGTCGCCATTCTCAGTCTCCTTTACTGCACTCCGTTTATAATTCTTCAATTCTGTGTGATGTCAACAAATTTAGGAATTAACGTAAGTTATAAATATATACAGTTTAAATCGAAAAGAAGCATTATCTGGTCGTTCCGTCTCCACAATGGCTCTTACCTGGTATATGGGCCCAGATCAATAGGTAAATAATTATCTACTAGTTTATTCCTTCAAAATAAGGCACCTTTCTTGCAAATGAAACTCCGTTCCATGTCACATCGTTCTGTTCCCCAACCTTTTCGGTTTATCATTAGTGAACAATCAAATCCAAATCGAGGCTCCCCAGGGCTCCATCCTTTGTAGACTACCGCTGTATCGTCAGGCCAGAAAAAGCCGCCTTTACTTGGGCTATACTTAGCCCCTAGCAACATGGAATTGAGAAAGAGAAATGTAAATTATACAATTTTTTTTAAAGTAAAACGAAAATAAAACTCTTTCACAGAATCGTTTGTCTCTAACCTATTTTTACATTTTACAATAACTAAAGCACATACCTAGCCAATAAAACATATTATGCACATTTCTCTTTAGCAGTTCTTCCCGCAAATGATTTTCTTCCTCCATACTCCATAACGTGAGAATCCCAGCTCCTTTATTGAGACATGAATCGGTTGCATCCTGCAAGGTTTTTCTTTCTGTGTTAATTTGATAGCAGGCGTTCCTGAGTGAAAGCCAACCGGATGGACATGTTTCTAAAACAGAGAATATAAGAATATGTTATCTCATGTTGGCAGATTTGTAGATATTGAAGTGTTTCGTTTATCTAGAGTTAGATTATGTTTCTTACTAATGGACGTCCACAAATGTTACCTACCAAAAAACAGCTGCACTGATTGAAATGCATTATTTTTCACCAACTTAGCTCACTCAGGAGGTCTTCACAGAGAAGAGCTTTAACCACTAGCTGGAGTGGTTTTGCGGAAAACACGAGTTCACCAGCTTGCGTTCGATTGTACTTAGATTGTGAAAATTATTTCCATCTTGCCGATAGGATTCCTTACCTTCTTGACCTTCGTAATTCCTACCCATTAATTTTGAAAATTAAGCTTCAAAGGTGACAAATTAATTAATTGAATATTTAAATTTAAGTTAACGTTGATATTATAATAACCCATCAGGAGTGTCGTCAGTGTAGTTATGCAAGGAATAAAATATAAGAAAGGTGAT